>JAVJIF010033210.1:0-186352 GCA_038442645.1 Agave tequilana | reverse complement strand
CTTCTTGTGTTAACGCGACGCAGAACCCACGTCCGTGTCCGTGTTTCCCTCGCGTCCGCGACTTGAACGCAGACCTCGCGTTTGAGGCATCTTGCGACGCGAACCCCGCGTCTGCTGTTTCCGCGTCTGTGATTCCCGTCTGTTATTCTCGCGACGCTAACTCCCGCGTCTGCGACCCTCGCGTCTCACTTCCAAAACCCGGCGTCTTCCTGTGCACTCTCTCCTTTCATAATTATGGCGCGTCCCGAGTTTCATGGTTTCGGACCTTTTCGGCTTTCCCGGTGATTAGGCGAGTTTTCTCGCTATCCTCTTGACTTCCTACTGATTATGCGAGTGATCTCGCTTTATTCTTGGCTTTCCCATTTCATGTGATATACTTGCTGCTTTATGACGTGTGATACTAACGTTGCAGGTCTCTCAGCTTGCAGCCTCCGGTCGCTCACTGTCTCGAAAGAGAGGTGATTGGGGCCGGCAGGTCTCTCGGTCTTCAGCCTCCGGTCACTCACTGTCCCGAAAGGGAAGTGATTGGACCGTCAGGTCTTCGGCTTCGCCTGGTTATCATGACCAGCGTTCAGCGCTTTTACCTCTAGATTCGTCTAGGCGGGATGCTGCCGGATTTTCTACTCGCACTTTAAGCCGAGTTGTCCCGGTAACCTTGCCAGACGCTCCAGGGATAAATCCTGCTTGCTGTCTGTATTCCAGCTTGCTCAGCTCCGCTTAGTTGTGCTCAGTTTACTGCTTTACTACATGCTAATGCCTGTCTCCTGTTTTATACTACTTGTCATTACATGATACTATTTAACATATGTATATCACCTGACAACTGATGTGTTATCATCTAACACCTGACATGCTACTACCTGGCAAGACCCTTGTTATGACATGACTTGTCACCGGCTATTATCAACCTCTTGACATGATTGGTTACCTGCCTCCTGTTATGCCTGCTATGTACCCCTGTCATAGTAATACTTGACTCATGATTATCACATTACGGAATCCTGACCTTTATCCTGTATGGACTAAGTGCCACACGGAACAAAGTGCCACACCACACGGTGGGGGCCACTCTTAATCTGTGGGGGCCACCTCTAGAATCCCCTCAGAACAAAGTGCCACATGGAACAAAGTGCCACACTACACACGTGGTGGGGGCCACCTCTTGAATCTGTGGGGGCCACCTCTTGAATCTGTAGGGCTATTCCTGTTATGACAGTTATTCCCGTAATCTGATAATATTGATAAGCCATAAAAAGGACAACTTGCACGGGGAATGGGAGGAAGTGATGGATGCCGGAATGATACCTTGCTTATAGTAATGGAATAAAATATTGACGATTCGTGTTAGTGGGACTTAGGGCCCACAGAAGATGCGTGTTAGGGGACTTAGGGCCCTCAAGCTGTCCCAGGTGTATGGGAACTACTATAAGAAGTGTTATCAGTTCTCCATCTGCTTCGTTAACAACCCTCGGCTTGCTTATATATGGATGTATGTGTGTTGGACTGTACACCAGGACACATACCGAGATATATGGGTCAGACGAGTTATAATAATATAAGACTCTTGTTAAGCTGTTTATGACACCTGTTTCGGATTCCTTTTATGATACCCGTTATGGCCCCTGTTATGCCCGTTATGATTCCTGTTATGATGCCTGTTAGGGACTCCTGTTATTGCTCCTGTCACTCCTGTTATGACTATTGAGTGGTTTGCAACTCGGGTCGTATGTGCTTGGATTACGATGATATGAGATAAAGGTATATAGATGAGGGGGTTTCCTTGTTTGGATTATTCCTTCCTTCGATGTACTGGTCTCATGGAACCGTGACTTAAGCTCGTCACGATCGTTTTTGCTCGTAATCGGTTTTTATTCGGTTTTATAATCGGTTTTTATATTAGTTTAGGAGATAACTAGAGTTGCCCGATCTACCTTACTTCTTATCTTGTTACACTATGGATGCTTGTTATGATTCCCGTTATGACACCTGTTTCGGACTCCTGTTATGATGCCCGTTATGATCCCTGTTATGCCCGTTATGATTCCTGTTATGATACCTGTTATGACTCCTGTTCTGATTCCTGTTATGACCACTTTGTAACTCGAATTGTATGTGCTTTGATTACGATGATATGAGATAAAAGTATATAGATGAGGGTTTCCTTGTTTGGATTATTCCTTCGATGTACTAGTTCTCATGGAGCCGTGACCTATAGCTTATACACAATCTGTTCTGTTCGTAATCGGGTTTTATATTGGACTTCCTGTTTTATGATGATTATTTATACCTGTTCAACACCTGCCATGCCTGAATGCACACTTGTGCTCGTTCTTGCTCGCCACTTGGCTTTTGCTTCACACACTCGCCTGGGGAGTATCATTTGACTCCCCTGGATTCTCATGTCCAGGTCATGGAGCTTGGAGCGTGTGGATTCTCCAGTTGCTGATCAGAGTGGCGCAGCGGTAGCGTGGATCTTCAGCAGATCATCCGAAGCTCTATCCTTCCAGGCCCCCTGTGTGCCTCTCGAGTTTTCCTTTTTGTAAACTCGTGAGTGCCCTTGTACTATTCATTCTTGTACATCTCCTTGTATTCTCGCATTTGCGCCTATCAGGTGATGTAATGTCCTGTAATATTGGATCACTCTGGTGATAACTTTTGTAATTGTACTCATGTGTTGGAATGTATAATGCACCACTTGCTTCTGTACTCTGATTCTTGCCTGTACTGATGCTTAGCGTATATACGTGAAGGTACTTCTGACTTGCGTATATACGTTGCAGTAAATGTCTCCGTATCCGCCAGGATCGGGGCGTTACAACAGCTCCCCTCCCCCAGCTCTCTGTTCAGCCACTCCAGCCGAACAGAGCTCGGGAGGGGAGCTGCAAGGGAGGAAGGGGAGTGGGCACAGGTTGGAGGGCGGGGGTGGCCGAAGGGGGACAAGGGGGGGGGGGGGGTCACCGGAGAAGACGATGAGGGAGCAGGAGAGGGAGGAAGGAAGAAGGAAGAGAGTTTTAAAGATATTTCACCTGGATGAAGTGGGGAAAAGAAAATAATGACACTTTTGTAATTTTTTGAAGGGGTCTTTCTCACTTTGGAGGTGGCAATATCCGTTTCCTTAGTCTTGATAGAAGTTTAAACTATTACGGAACTAAACACCAGCGCAATCAAAATTGTAGATGGAAATATTCTATTCTAAAGAGCTATATCTCCACTTATTTACTTTATATGCCACCGGTGTGACATTTTCTTTTTTTTTTGAGACACAGAGCTTAGTTGGACTTGAACTTAAGACTCTAACAATTTTTAGTTTTACTTTATTTTTTTAACTAACGATCAGGTTCTACTGGTCGATATTATTATTTTCAGTCAAAAGGGGAAAAAATAAAATTTAAAAACTTGGGTACCAGATATTATCCACGTATCTGTCTTTTTTGTGTTAATAGTTTTTCTTTTTTTTTTTTAGGAAAAAAATAACACAAAAAAATAATAAAAACAAATATTCATGGCAACCACTTGGGATGGAACATAAACCAACCCTCATAAGTCATAACTGCATAAATTATAGGGCAGAGAGGGGTGAAGCACCCAGTCCACGGGCCCCACCAAATGAACTGGCATCTGCAAACTTGAGACCCTGCTTGTTTGTGAAAAAGAGACTTGGGTTGGCCAAGCGTTGCTGTGAAATTCATTATAAATTTGTTAAAAAGAATTCAAAAAAAACAATTTTTATTTTAGTTTTTGGATTATATCAATTCTCCATTTGTCTCCCTGATCCAAATATGCCTGCTTTTGCGAGGAATTGAATTGACAAGATTTTTCTATATGAGATAGAGATGTGTAGTGCCGGAAGGATTCGAGTCCAAATTTTTCTCACTCAATATATCATCCGACATTCAAATATAAGATCCAATTCGTTGGATTTGATCTATTTTATTTTTAAAGTAATTAAAAATAAAAAGAATCAATTATTTTGAATACTTTTTGCTCATCCTTAAAGCACACAAAATGGACGATCGAAATAGTAAATTGATTAGATCTACGTCTTTAACATACATCGATCCGATTATTTGATCATGATCAAACATTAAAAAACCCTTACAAATCAATTTTTGTTAGGTTTCAAATGCTCTACACCGTTAAACTGACCAACTCATTTATTTAGGCTGTCCGTTTTTTTCTACTTGATGCATGGGCAAAAAGTATTTAGAATACTTAAGTTATAATTATATAGATACTTGAAATAATATATATCAGCTTCAATAGAATGGATCTTGTGATCTTGTATTCAGATATGATGTATGATTGTATTTCAGAGGAAAGAGAATTCGAGCCCGAATTTTTTTCAAACTATACAAATCTATCTCTTACTATTATTCCTAAGTCTTTTAGAGAGAATGGATACATTCAAATGTGGCCGACTGATCTAATAAAAATTTTTGAGAAGGAAAAGGATATTTTATCTCGGACTAACCATAAAACCTATTGATCAAGGTATTATATTTGGATCCTTCAATTTCTATAAGTGCATCCAACTAGATCTATTTTATTACTATTCCATACCTTTTAGGCTGTTTTGCTTGACTATTATATACTATTTGTATTATTTTTTTAATACTACATTATAATATTATTTTATAAATTGTGAGTCTCACTAACAATTAATCAGGATAAGAATCAGAACGTGACTCATAATTCATAGAATTATAATGTAATATAAAAAAAAACAGTACAAATAACGCTAGGAAGTTTTATAGATAACATGCATGGAATATCAACATCGGTCTTTTATCATTCAAGATTTAAAAAGTGAAAAGTATAAGATATTTTAATAATTAAAGGTACATTTTGTCAGTGACACCTCACTCGGTAAAAGGATCAGGTTGGACTATTCTGTCCTACATTCAAGACCTGACTACGACCTTTGTTAAAAAAAACAAAAATTCAAAAAAAAAAGAAAATGAAGCTATACTTTCTCACTTTCTAAAATGACTTTCAAGTTTTTTAGAAAGAAAGAATTGCATCAAATCATATATACACTGAAAAAACAACTCCAAAATCTTACGTTTTGTTGTCTGGTTACCAAGTATAAAAAGTGAATGCTTCTTCCCCCATAACTAGATTAATAATATTTCTCTCTCCATACTAGATTAATAGTATTTCTCTACATGTGTCTCAGATATTTGTGAAGTTATTCTAGCCTCTTCCAACCTCCCCTCACAAGAAAAAAAAAAATATTTGAAGAGGCTGGAAGGAAGTCACCCAACAAATAAACAATCCCTAATATATATAGATAGCTATTTAAATATAAATTAGGAACTTTAAATTTTAAACTTTTAGCTATGTATTTTCAATATATAATATCTAATTTTAGATTTAAATATTAGTCATAGATATTTACAAATTTAGTAATACTTAATTATCTTTCTCTTTTTAAACAATCCATTGAAGCCTACCAAATTTCATCATGATTTTCTCAAGGATATTTACTTTTCATAAACGGGTAATTTCATTTCAGCCACCCTAAGTCAAATCATAATTAGCAAAAAAAAAAAAAAAAAAACTCAGTCGTATAATTTTATTTGCTTCAAGCCACCTCCTTTTTTTTAAGTAAAGATGTGCGCCAACGTGTCTAGCACTGAAGCCTCATGAACGGCAAAACGAAACTGCCTTGAGGTAATCGCTTCAAAAACAGACCGTTTTGAAAATGTTCTATTTCTGAGAATTGCGACTATGATCGCAGTCCTGATAAAAATACTTTATTCCTGAGGACTGCGACTATGATCACAGTCCTCGCAAAATTTACTATTTGTGAGGACTTCGAATATGAGCAATCTTCACAAAAATGTCATGTTTCTGAGTCTTTATAAGATTGCTACCATGAACGCAGTATTCACAAAATGTCCCCATAAGTCACAATCCCTCATATCAGTATTGCCATCATCAGCAGAAACTCCATCCACTGATATCGAGTGATCCCTAATACTTTTCAGATCTAAATACAAAAAAACTCATCGCGAGCACGAACAAACGACAAAAGTTCGACCCTGAGGATAACTCTGTGTCGGTAGACCCGACCACGATTCGAACCAGCAGTTTCGAACTGGAACTGGATCGGGAAAACTGAAACCGATTTGACCCGGTTCCGAACAAACTGGAACCAGGTCCTGACCGTTTGATTCTGGTCTGTCATGTCAAAAACCAGGAACGCAATTTCTGGTTTCTGAATCGGCAAATTCCCGCTTCGAAACCCCTTTTTTTTTTTGGAGGGGGTCTTGGCTCGGCCTTGGCCAGGCCAGACCGGCAGGCCAAACCATGGGCTAGGCACCAGGCCCAGGCCTGGCCATAAACCAGGCGCTAGGCCCAACGCCTAGGCCTTGCCCTAATTATAATATTTTTTTTGCCTTTGCAGGCTTGCAAGTTTCAAACCCACAACTAATAATTTAGTAGCAAGACACTCTAAACCAACTGAGCTAAGAGCTGGACTTAGGATCGAAACCGGCTATCCCCAGTCCGGTGATGTTTCCTCCGACTCCGGAACCGGGAACTGTCGGTTTCGAAACCAGGGTCGGGTCTATGTGTCGGGGTCAAGGTTGAGGGGAGAGTAACGTTAGAGGTGATGGGGTAAGGTAAAAGAGGAAATAAAAATATATAAAGAAGTGGTAGTTGGGAGAAACCAGTTTATGCTGTCGTAGATGAGGCTGTAGCGAATAAAATTTATAAAACTTTTTTTTTTTCTAATTATGAAGGTAAGTAGCAAAAATTTTTCCTTAAAATAATATATATTATAATTTATAATTTTTTAAACTTTAGATAAGTATTAATTTATCCTCTCAAAACAATAAGTACTAGTTTAACTTTCTCTAACCCATGTACTATATTTAGTAAATAACAATACTTTTCAAATATTAAAATTAAAAGATTATTTAAACTCTTGAACAGACTATTTAATATTAAGTATTACTTAGAATTCAAATATATTAATAAGTATAATTTATTGCATTTTTTATTATACTGCAGTAATAATTCATATTGTCATTAGCTCAATTTTATATATATTAATTTCACTTTTACAAAATTAAAGTGAACTTTTAAAAAGTATAAATATATATCACTGAATAATCAAAATCGATTGAAAGAATGTTTTCTCTCGTGACTTATATAGAAACTTGTGTCTGTTCATCTCTTAGTGTTCATCCGGGCAAGAGAGAGCATCGTCGACCCCGCTCTTTTCCCCACTTTCATCTCTCCTCTCTTCACGGATCAGTTGATTTTCTACCGAGAACAGTCATGTATTAGTTTAAAAATAAATAGATGAAATACATCTCACTGGCCCCAGGTCTTAAACTCAACCACCAGAACTACCGACAAAAAACAGTGAATAAACGAACAAATAAGCAAATAAACAAATGAAATTAACTGTGGCTTTCCTTGCTCCACGCGTAGCAGTAGAATCCCTGTTGACTACAAACTATATTCTTCTTTCTACAAAAAGAGCCAGCTTTCTGTGAGTTCCAGTTTCGTCCTCTTCTTCAATCCCATCAAACACTCTCTCTCTTTCTCAGCAAAGAAAAATGGAAGAAGATGATCATCATCTCAAGAGAAAGCTCCTGTCTCCTCCATCAGCAACAGATGAAGATGAGAAATGCTTGAGGGATAAGCTTGTGGAAGAGAACAAGAAGCTGTGGGTGGTCGCAGCCCCTTCCATCTTCACTCGCTTCTCCACCTTCGGCGTCGGGTCATAAGCCAGGCCTTCATCGGCCACATCGGCCCCACCGAGCTCGCCGCCTACGCCCTCGTCGGGACCGTCCTCCTCCGCTTCGCCAACGGATTACTGGTACCCATTATTATTATTAAAGTTTTAAGCCATTATCAAATTTATAAAAGAGTTTTTTTTTTTTTTTTCTTTTTCTTTTTGTGTGTCTTTGAGTCTTCCATGAATGAGCCAAAGACATTAAATTTCGACAGGAGTCGTCTTTAATGCCGTATGGGGCTGTTACTATCACACTGGGTCGGTGTTTTTTTAAAGAAGTTCCACCTTTTCTTTTCTTTTCTTTTCTTCTTCTTCTTCTTTTTTTTTATGTGAAGGAGAGGAGGAGTTTGATATGCTCAAGACTCTCTCCTACTTTTGGCCCTTTATTGCAATCAGTGAGACTTGTTCTCTCGTCAAAGAGTGGGAGTGAGTTATGAGAAGCCTCAGATTTAACTCTCAGCCATACATGTCTAATCACAAGTACAATGGTTTAAAAATACACGAGTATCATTTTGAGAATAGATGACACATGTTACGGCAGTTAGGCCTGTAACTGTCTTGCAATAAAAAGCGGTGGAAATTTAAAATTTGTTGAGCAATATACTTTACGGCATTTTACAGCGGTTTCTTAAATAACCGCCGTAAAAAGTTAACTTTACGGCAGTTATTTAGAGAACCGCCCTAAAATGTCTCATCTCAAATTTAGGCAGTAGTATTTTTGTAAATTTTAAAAACAAAATAAGGACGATTTTGATAAAAAATGCCCTAAAATGTCTAATCTCAAATTTATAGGCGGTGACATTTTTTAAATTTAATTGGGCTTTCACGGTGTTCTTATAAAAACGGTCATGAATGGTAACATGTCACGACATTGGAAAACTACCGTGAAATGTCCCAGACATTTCACGGCGCTGGCATAGACGACAGTTTTTGAATCGTCGTCGTTTCTCTTTAACGACAGTTTTAAACCTCCGTCGAAGTGTAATTCTGTTGTAGTGTTATTCTAATCATTATTTAATAGGTTGATTGATTGTAGAGGGATGGTAAAATTTTGACCTAAATGAGGAGATCTTTGGTTCTCTGTGAAGGGTATATCTCCTAACCAAAATATAACTTAACTTAAGAAAAATAAAAAACTCACATGAAAGAAATAGTTTAAATAACATTTAAATGAATGAGGGAAGAATTGGTAGGTTTGAAGAATTATCGATAATAGTTTTGAGCATGTGTGATGTAGGAGATCAAGGCAAAAACAAGCCAACAGACAAAGACAGAGCACGGCAGTCTGTCGACCGACAAATTCAGCTGTCGATAGACTCCAGCAGACTGTCGACAGATAAACTCAGCTGTCGATAGCTGCCTGCAAGAGTCATTTTCCCGAGAGTTGAGTTTTTAAAGTATGTCGACAACTGACTTGTACATGTTGACAGACTTCTGCGTATATGTGTATCCATTTTTGAATAGGATTTAATTTTTCTGTTCGATTTGAACCTTGATTTATTTTGTGTTTTTCTTTTGTTTGATTACATTTCCTAATTAGATTAATATTCTTCTTTTATTGCCTATATAAGGCCATTATATTTTGGGTTTTTGGATTCAAGTTTTGATCATCAATAAAAATCAAAATTTTCTTTTCAATTGCTCGTGGATTTAAGTAATTCACCCTTTGCTCATAGATTCGAGTGTTCTATCCTACCTAAAGATATTGTCAAGGATTCATTGAATTTAGAATGAGATCTAGGCGGCGGCATTCGCTTCCTTGTCTGCATCAATGTGCCTTGTAATACAATAATTGAAGGTTAATTTATTTAGCCTCTCATTCGATCTCATAGGCTAAGGGTTTGTTTGTTTTCGCCGCAAAACGTCGCAAGTCGTAAAATGAGAATGAAAAAAGTAAACTGTAGTGGAGAAAATATATTGTGTTTACAGTGTTTGATTGATAAAGTAAAAGTGTAAATGAGAAAGTATATTGTGTTTTACGGTGTTTGATTGATAATGTAAACTGTAAGTGAAAAAATTGACCACAAAATTAACTGTAGCAGTGATTTAAATATTATAAATACTATTAAATTAAATCTACTATTGCAAATTAAATTGTATTAATAAATTTGAGATAAAATATTAATAATCTTAATATTTTATTTATAACAATAATATTAATAAAATATTAGTATAATTAGTGAAATATTACTAAAATATTAACTAAATAAATAATATAAAATTTTAAGAAAATCTATATAACATTAATAAAATTTTAAGAATACTTATAGAACATAAATATTAAAAAATATTAAGAAAAATAGTAAAATATAGTTATAATATTATAATATTAAAAAATACTTGAAAAATTATTGTAATATTGAATTTTATTATAAATATTATTGTAATATTATAAAAATATAAAATTAACCAAGTAAAATATAATTATAATTTAATAATAAATTATTATTATAATATTATTATAATGAATTATTATTACGATATTAACATAATAAAATATTAATATAATAATAAAGTATATTATAATATTAATAAAGATTATTCATATTAAAAAATAAATAATTAAATATATAGTAATTTTATATTTAAGTATAATATTTTATATTAACAAAATATTAACTCTAAATAAAATATAAAAAAATTGGTATAAGTATTAATAAAATAATAAAGTATTAAATAACAATATTAAATAAAAATATTAAATTATAATAGTAAAATATTAAATAATAAAACAATATTAAAAAAATAAAAAAAACTAAAGATTAAAAATATAAATAATTAAATAAGAAATTGAACACTATTAAAAATATTAAATATTTATAATATTAAATTATATGTTGATATCAAGTAATTGCTTTGAACTACAAGTGTAATACAAGTGGGATTTACATGATCACAAAATTAACTGTAGCAACTACAAGTGAGAAAATGTGGGTGTAAAAGTAAGATTTACATGAACACAAATTTAACTATAGCAACTGAAAAGGAAAAATGAGAGTTGCATTTTGTAACTTGTTTTTCACAGCGAAACAAGTAACAGAAAATAGAAAAGAAGTTTTACGACTTGCAGCATTTTGCGGCAAAACAACAGGCCCTAAGCAGAGGTGGCTCAATCTCTAAGGAGGCCTTAGGCGAAAGTTTTAAATGGACCCTTTTAATATATACTTTAAATAAGTAATTAATATTAACTAATATTTTATTAAAAAATAATTCTTCTAGCTTTTGAGATGCAAAATTTTTAATCAAGTTTTTGTATTCAAGTTTTACTACGTATCTTCTTCTATAGAGCAGTTGCAGGCCCTGTCGTCAGTCTGAGGCTGAGCGAGGAGACGGTGAAGTAGGCATCACAGAGAGAGAGAGAGAGTTTTAATTTTAAGAATTCTCTAACTTTAAATAGTTAGGGAGAGTGGAAGAAACAATCTGAGGAAGTGGAAGAGACTCCTCTCTAATTATAATTAAATAGTTATAGGGAGTGAAGGATATTAGCTTTGAGAAAGTGAAGAGACTCATGCTTTTCCTCATAATATAAAAAATGAAGAGGGAAAAAAATCAAAAAAAGTGTGGATGACAGGATTTTAAAATATACCCTCCACTATACATGGGTTAATCAGAGGTGGCTCAATCTCTAGGGAGGCCTTAGGCGAAAGTTTTAAATGGACCCTTTTAAAATATACTTTAAATAAGTAATTAATATTAACTAATATTTTATGTAATCAATATTTTATTAAAAAAAAATTCTTCTAGCTTTTGAGATGCAAAATTTTTAATCAAATTTTTGTATTCAAGTTTTACTAACGTATCTTCTTCTATAGAGCAGTTGCAGACCCTATCATCAGTCTGAGGCCTGAGCAAGGAGACGGTGAAGAGTAGGGCATCACAGAGAGAGAGAGAGTTTTAATTTTAAGAAATTCTCTAACTTTAAATAGTTAGGGAGAGTGAAGAAACGATCTGAGGAAGTGGAAGAGACTCTTCTCTAATTATAATTAAATAGTTATAGGGAGTGAAGGATATTAGCTTTGGGAAAGTGGAAGAGACTCATGCTTTTCCTCATAATATAAAAATGAAGAGGGAAAAAAAATCAAAAAAGTGTGGATGATAGGATTTGAACTCGCGCAGGCAAAGCTCACTAAATTTCTAGTTATGCCTAATAACCACTTCAGCACACCCAATTGAACAAACAAAATAGGATTTTGTAGATTTTATATTTCTTATTTTAGTAAATACAAATTTACACTATTATTTTGAGGCCGCACAATATTTGGGGCCTTAGGCGACCGCCTCATTCGTCTAGGGAATGAGCCGCCCCTGCCCTAAGAGATGCAATGTTTACTTAGAAAGATATGGTGCCAAGTGCCAACATTATGCATTAGAGTTTGAGAATTAGCCTGACTTTATACTTTTGAGAAAAGACCTCACGCACACTTGAGCTCTTGACATTCTGTACTTATTTGATATCCTTAGTAACTTGGTGCAGTGAGGTGATTTGCGCAATTACTGTACTACCAAACAATGATAAAAATCCTAAAAATCCTATTGAAGAAGAGAAACTACTCTGAAATTTTATTGAAATCCAAAAGGTTAACTAAAATTATTGAAAAGGGGGTTTTTGCTATAGCCCTCTATGTCAATCCGTAATTAGAAAAAAAAACTCAGCTTCAAAATTTAATTCGCTCGTGTCAAGTGCAGAAGCGCTCCTCAGTGACAAAAGGCGCAAATTTCTAACAGTAATTGCTTCGAAAAAGCAAACTGCTTCGAAAATGCGGACTACAGTACATAGAGGACTGTGCTCACAAAAATGCCCTATTTCTGAGTGTTTATTAGGACTACGATCATGATCACAGTCTTTACAAAATGCGATGTTTCTGAGTCTTTATAAGATTGTAACCATGATTGTGTAGAATCACCTAGAGGGGGGTGAATAGGTGATGGCTAATCTAATGGTCACTAAATGCCAAATAATGCGGAATTACAAACTATTATGACCTAACTAAACTCTTAAACTAAACACCACGTATAACACAAGAGTGTAGCCGAATTCCCCGTGAAGGGCTCTGAACTAACTCCTCTAGATTCCCCTAGATAAGGGTTGAGGTGCCGCGTTGGCTCTCTTGGTTAAATACAAGTGTTAGCAAACAAACCGAAGCATGTAAAATATGAGCACACAATATATCAAGCATATAAATGTAAACACAATAATAGTATGCAAGATATAAACAAGAGACAAAGAGAGATAGAGAGAGTGAGCAATCGCAAACACAAGGGATTTGTTTCGAGGTTCGAGCACACTTGCTCTACATCCCCGCCTTCGACACACGAAGGATTTCCACTATGCTCGATCCCAATGGATCACTCCTCGGTGCCGCAACACCTACAATCCCTCGGACTCTCTAGTCCCGTACACACCGCAAGCTCTCTAGCTCGCCGAGGCCGCACCTCAAACACGGAGTTCACACACGAACTCGAAACACCGAACGAACCCGCAAGTCCGCCTCCTTAAAGTACAAGAAAAGAACTTTAGTGATCACAACACTTTGATCACCTAAAAACTATCTCACTACAACACTCCTATAAGATGAATAATCAATGGGTTGCTCAAGTGTTTGTGTGAGAAAACAAGGAAAGAGATGGTGGAGGAAAACTCAAGAAATCTCTTTTTAAACACTCTTGATAAACTCCCCTTTTGATTGAAAGTATTAGCTCTCAATTTTGTGGAGAAAAACCTCTTAAAAGAGTAGGAAAAACTGGCACACAAAACTCTCCAAAAATCTTAATCAAAAACAGCCCCCAAATGCCCCATTTTATAGAGCTAGAAAAACTAGCCGTTGGGGGTCTGACAGAGCTGTCGGTCGATCGCCTGGTCGACCGCCAACGGTCATTTTTCTGACCGTTGGGGCAGCGGTCGACCGGCCCGGTCGACCGAGCCTCTGGAACAGAGAACAAATTCTCTGTCGGTCGACCGCTCGGTTGACCGGGGTTTTCCAGAGAGCACAAGCTCTCTGGCGGTCGACCGGCCCTCTAGTGCACAAAGGCGTGCACGTCTGTGCACGTCGGTCGACCTGTCCGATCGACTGACTTCAGGCTGCGGTCGACCGTCCGGTCGACCGGCTGAAGCCAGACAGAAATCTTAAGGGATTAAAATGTTGGTCGTTTTGATTGAAATAAAATCCCATAAAATATTGAAAAATTTACAAAAATAGTTTTACCAATATACTTTGATAAACAAACATGCTTGCACAAAATCAAGGCATGTTACAAAAGATTTGGACTATTTTTGTAAGTTGGAAATATTGGCTCAAATGAAAAACAGTATTTTTCAAAACTGGTTTTTCTAAAACTTATCTTTTTCAAAACTTCTCCAAATACAAAACAAGATATTTAAACAACTTTGAAGGCATAGAGTGTATGGATATGATCTACTACACAAACATGGTGAAATATCTATGTTTTTGACATTAAACACTAAACATGGTTTTGGATAAAAGATATATATATAAGAAATTCCAAAAACCAAAAGATATTTTTCTAAAAGAAAATTCTTTTATAAAAAAAACTAAACTAAAAGTGTGTGTATTTATGTACTTGAGCAATCCACCAACTATTCTATCCTTTACATTTTAACTAAAACAAAATCTTACTAAAACAAACCTAGACACAAGTCTTCATCTTCTTGAAGTCTTCAGTCTTTGAAGCCTTCTTGACTTGGTCCAAACACCGTGCAAGCTCCAAAACTTGACTTCAAATCCTTTGTTGAAGCTATACACCTACTAAGATCTTGATCATAAATCTGTCACTAATTAAACACAAGATCATTAGTACTATAAGTACATGAGTTGATCATCATCAAAATTAGAGTGATGGGCCTTCGGGCCAATAATCTCCCCCTTTTTGATGATGACAAAACTCATGAAGTTATATATGCATGGATTAAAGTAAAGCTTCAAAGAAGCTCCCCCTTAACTCATGCATCACAAATAAATAATAAATATGCAATGAATGTACATAACATGTATGCAAATGTATGGAGATAAAACAAATCAAATTCTTTTCTCCTATTTGCAAAACAAAACATATATGCATAAACATAAATACTACTCCCCCTTTAGCAAGGAAAACAAATACTTCTCCCCCTTAAGTAAGGAAAAAATGCATATATCTCAAATACTTCTCCCCCTTTTTGTCAATCATCAACAAAGGGGTTAAAGTAAAAACAAAATCAAATAAAATTTTCTCCCCCTTGTTGTCCGAAACAAAGAACTAATAAAGGGATAAACACAAATCAATCTATAAAGGATTATATGCGATATACATTCATGAAGAGGAAGACGCTAAGTTAACTTCCCTACACATATGCATTACATGAAGAAGGGATGACAAGCCCCAATTCACATAACACATATTATGTAATACATAAAAGGAGATGTGAAGCTCCCTCTACACACGTGTATCACATAAAGAAGAGTTGTCAAGCTCCTCAATATAAGATACACTCAACATGAATCTATATGTAGAAGAGATGTTAAGCTCTCCTTGCATATAGGCAATACAAATCAAAAATTTTGATTTTTCTTATAAAACAAAATTTTGAATTTTCTCAATAAAACAAATCTTGAGAATTTTTCTTAAAATTTTATTTTCTTACCATAAACAACTTTGTGCTTTAAATATGTAAATCAATTTTAACTCAAGTACAAATAACTCATATATATGTATGAAAATGAGTATACCAATTGAAATTGATACATACATATATAAGAAAACAAAATATGAGTATATACAAAAATAGAGTCAAATTGATACCAATTGAAATGATTCAATGATACCAATTGAACAATAATAGGATCATGTGTATAACTCATAAAACATTGAAGAATAAATACTACTAATTAAATTTTTTGAAAAACTAGTTAAAGATCCTTCAAAAACATGAAACCAAATCATATGTATTTCATGAATCATACCAAATACACAAGAGTTGACACTCAAAAACGATAAGGCTCATAAAAGTGTTCATGAAACAATGTCATGACAAATAAATGAAGTGTGAGTGTTCAAGAATCATGTAATTAGCATTGTCATGAAAATAGTCAATAAAGCTCAAAACAAGTCATTTTATCAAAAAAATTAAAAATCATTTTTCATTTAAACATAACTTCTAGGTATATGTATGAATTATCCAATCCTAACAATATACATACATATCCCAAATATAAAAGAGTCTATTAAAGGTATTTGCATGAAGGCAAGAGACTCACGGGTATACATGTATATTTATTAGATTTGAATACAAATACATATATATGAAGTAAAACATGAAAATAGGCAATAACAAGTGTAAATGAAAGAATCATTAAAACTAGGCTATACATGTGCATATAGTGAGTACAAATGAATAATGAAGTGCAAACATATATGAATCAATTTGTTGCTTACTACTTGTACATGTATAAATCTAAGTTTTAATAAAAACTACATTTAAACTAGTATTTACCACATGAAGCACATAACCTAAATATGAACATGCTAAAAATATGACATATGAACAAGCATGTAAATAAATTAGGAGTTTAGAAATAGTTACCAAACCAAAGAACTATTCCAAATCTCCAAACATGGTGGTTGACCCACCAAACCTCCTTGATAGCGATGCATTTATATATGTGTCCATCAAGTTCATGTGCATCCACCATCAAGGCACCATCCCTCTCACGTCGTGTGAGAGCCCTCACCTACATCAAAAACACAAGGTGAGGGTTTTGGTACCCATTTTCTTTTGGGTCCTTGGGGGTTAGTCTTATAAGGCACCCAAACATTTTTCTTAGCAAAATTTAAATGATGCATCTTGTCATAACAAAACTTTGCTAAATGGCCTTTGTGGCCACAATGTGTACACTTGTACACTTTAGGATGCTTATGTGTGTGAGTGTGATCAAGACGTGCAACATAAGCATATGCATGATGAGGATGATGTGCATGAACATGTGGAGTTTGTTTTTTTTGAAAACATAGACTCCAACCTAGAATGATTAAATGCACATGAGCTCAAAGTAAAGCTCAAACAATCCATTTTTTTTCAAAATATTTATCTCATTTGTGGTGTGGCATGTAAAGCATGATGAGATATAAAACTATTTTTCTTGTTCTTTTTAGAAACAAATTCTTTTTCTTTTTCAAAAATTTTCTTTTCAAAGAAGTGTTTTCATTAAAAGCAATTTCTTTTTGTTTTTCCACCAAAGTAATTTCATTTTTCAAAAACATATTTCCTTCACATAAATCATTCAATTTGGACATCAAGAAAACATTCTCATTTTTCAAAATTTCTTTTTCTTTTTCTAAACATGCAATATTATTTTTAAAAGAATCATTTTCCTTATGCATGCAATCAAATTTCTTTTTCAAAATTTTATTATCTTTTCTAAGCATGTCATATTTCTCAAGTAATTGTTGGCAAAATGAAGTGAGCTCATCATATGACATGTTATCATCTTCTACCTCGGATTCGGTAGTTACCTCAAGGGGGTTATCCCCTTGGACCATATAGCACTTGTTGGAGACGTCACTTCCAACATCCGAATTGCTCCTGGCATATTATAGATCTTTTTCGCCAAGGGAGGTGATGATATTCCAAGCTACAAAAGCCGAATCAACATTAGAAACTCTAGATAAATAATCATCATTTAGGGTGGACTTTAAAGCATGAAGGGCTTTTGCATTAGCCTCAAAATGTTTGCCATTTAACAATAATCATTTCTAGTAGTGGCAAAATAAACATGTATGCCTAGGGCCTTGAGGTATAAGGACATCTTAACCTTCTAAATTTGGATGTTAAGAATGTCAAACATGGGTGGTGACATGAAGTCCATGGTGTGTGTACAAAATATTGTGATTAGCCTAAAAATGAGGATCTTTAACTCTAGGTTGTAAGACCCAAATTCAGAGCACTTGGCTCTGATACCAATTGTAGAATCACCTAGGGGGGTGAATAAGTGATGGCTAATCTAATGGTCACTAAATGCCAAATAATGCGGAATTACAAACTATTATGACCTAAACTAAACTCTTAAACTAAACACCACGTATAACACAAGAGTGTAGCCGAATTCTTCGTGAAGGGCTCTGAACTAACTCCTCTAGATTCCCCTACATAAGGGTTGAGGTGCCGAGTTGGCTCTCTTGGTAAATACAAGTGTTAGCAAACAAACCCAAGCATGTACAATATGAGCACACAATATATCAAGCATAAAATGTAAACACAATAATAGTATGCAAGATATAAACAAGAGACAAAGAGAGAGAGAGAGTGAGCAATCGCAAACACAAAGGATTTGTTTCGAGGTTCGAGCACACTTGCTTTACATCCCCGCCTTCGACACACGAAGGATTTCCACTATGCTCGATCCCAATGGATCACTCCTCGGTGCCGCAACACCTACAATCCTTGGACTCTCTAGTCCCGTACACACCGCAAGCTCTCTAGCTCGCCGAGGCCGCACCTCAAACACAGAGTTCACACACGAACTCAAAACACCGCGAACCCGCAAGTCCGCCTCCTCAAAGTACAAGAAAAGAACTTTGGTGATCACAACACTTTGATCACCTAAAAACTATCTCACTACAACACTCCTATAAGATGAATAATCAATGGGTTGCTCAAATGTTTGTGTGAGAAAACAAGGAAAGAGATGGTGGAAGAAAACTCAAGAAATCTCTTTTTAAACACTCTTGATAAACTCCCCTTTTGATTGGAAGTATTAGCTCTCAATTTTGTGGAGAAAAACCTCTTAAAAGAGTAGGAAAAACTAGCACAAAACTCTCTCCAAAATCTTAATCAAAACAGCCCCCAAATGCCCCATTTTATAGAGTTAGAAAAACTAGCCGTTGGGGTCTGACAGAGCTGTCGGTCGACCGCCAACAGTCATTTTTCTGACCGTTGGGGCAGTGTTGACTGAGTTTTCCTGCACACAAAATATAATATTTTAGAATATGATGTGTAAGTCTCAGTTCTAATCCGCGGTAGCAGGGCTATGCGGGTCGTGATCCTCAAGGAGGGACTGCGATGGAAGCGTTAAGCAAGTTATCTCTAAAAATTATCTTTTTATTATTAAGTAGTGGTATTTACAATGGGTGGTAGAAAAGAATATGGAGAAGTTGTGATTTAATCTACAAAAAGAAAAGAAAAGAAAAGAATACTTACTTGAGTTTGGTTGAAGAAAAACGTGAAAACCTTACATGTTCTACCTTGCTTAGGAGGCGTTCAACGCATAGATCATAAACTCGAGCCCGGTCCTTGTGCACATTATATCGTCAAGCATATCAAGAACGAAGTGATGCGAAGCTTTGGAAGTGGAGAACGTTTTCATGAACTATCGTTGGCTCTCACGTAGCTTAGTTATACTTGTTTGGAATTCACTTGCATGTTCATCAATCAGCCACAAAGAGATCACAGAGAAAAAGAAATAGAAAACAAAAGGAAAAGTAAAACACAAGAATAATAAACAAAAGAAAAATATTACCTTTATTCATGAATACAATGGCCGAGAAGAGGAAGATACATCGGTGTCACGCTCAATATAAACCTCTCTCTCTTGAAAATAAAAAGAAACCCTAATTACAAAACTAGAAGAAAGAACGAAACTAAACCCTAGCTTTTGGCCCTTTGCTGGACGCTGGACGCTCTGTACGTTGCACTGCAGGGGGTATTTATAGGTGCAGAAGGAGTTAGAGTCCAGTTACAACTCTCCCACGAAAGCTGATCCCCAGACTCGTCAGAAATGCCGCGGAAATGGGAAATTTGCCGCGGAAACGCGGCACTTTTGTAGCCAAATGCCACGCGCTTTGGCGCGTGGCCTTCTCTGGTCCGTCCATCTGGGTTTATCCTTCTAGAAATTGCATCCTGGCTCTTAATCTTTAGATTTGGATATAACTTGGGAATCAAGTTACCTAAATCCCAAATCTTTTCCACGAATTTCCTTCTCTTCTTTTAGCTTTTATCCTCATCTGCAAGTGTTTAGGGTTGAATAGAAGTCTATCCTTCCCTCTTCTTTAATATTTACAACTTTAGCCTATGTATATTTGCACTTTGATAATCTGATATTTGCACTTTGACTCTTGGGCTTCAACTATGGGCTTGGATCTGGGCTTTTGGGCTCTTTAAGCTTTATTTATTGTTAAAATAATAATTCGAGGCATGCACACAATAAATTACAAATTATTAATAAATGTGCAGAATTAAATGAATAAATATGAAAATGTGATGGTAAATATGATGATAAAAATGCACTTTTGACTACCAATCACACCCCCACACTTATCTTTTTGCTCGTCCTCGAGTAAAAACAAAGAAAAAGAAAAAGAAATGAAAAGTTAATCTAACCTAACTCACTTTCGTAGGAATCACGATTGCACTTAGCACGTGCAACAAGCCGTTAAACCTCTAGGTTACCCTAGAGGACGAGTGTTGTCTCGTGAGGGTTTTCAGCGGATTGCACCCACAAAATCCATAAAAAGAAAATATTTGAATTATTATTGAAGAGACTAAGTAGTCTATAAGTTTTAGGATCCTCATTTTTATTCATTCTTTAAACTTAGTCTTAATAAAGTTAATTGTTTTCCATTTTAGGTAAGAATTAAAATTGAATTTCTAATATAGTCTTTTTCGTTACCAAAAATCATATGCATCCTTATGTTTTTACTAGGAATTCCTTAACTTGGACTCTCATGCCTCTTTATATATATATTTTTTCTTTTTTTTAATTTTTTTTAATATGTATAACGCATCTAATTTTCTTTCGTGTAAGCATCAAGGCTTCTTGAGGCCCTCATACCTAACTAATTGATTATTAGATGTGTTAATACATATATTATATTCTTAGTCTTCTTAGGCTTTCTAATCCACCCATGTAACGAACTTAAAGTCGATGACTCCCAAACCGGTTGGCTTTAGGGCACCAGGTGAGAAAACACCCGCGGACTCAAATTCGAGTGAACTAGGCCCCAAAACTAAGGACTTTATTTTATTTACTCACCTTTAGGCATGAATACTTATGCTTCTTGAAGCACATGTATCAGCTTAATTGGTGATTTTTTTTTTTTTTTTTTCTTTTTTTTTATGAGGCACAAGGTCTTTGTCTTAGAATCCTAGATATGCATTTGGTATGCACATTTCATTAAGGTAAAAATCAAGACTAACTAATTATTCAATTTCTCCTCCTATACCTAAAATTTAAACAATTTATTTATTTTGACCAAGTTTTTAGAAATCCTAATCATGATTTTCCTAATCCTTAAAACTAACTTAGGTTTCTTTCAAAAAAAATAAGTCAAAATACTGTCCTTTTTATAATTTTTTTTTTATAGCAAATTTTGTTAGTGTCTACTTATGTTAGTATGTTAGTAAAGCCCACCCCCACACTTATCTCATGCATTGTCCTCAATGTATGAATGAATGCATATATGCATGAAACAGAACAAGGGAAGGCGGAAGTTACCTTAGGGTGGTGGTTCCAGAGGTGGTCTAATTGGTCCACGAAATGCGGCCCAATCAAGATAACAAATAATTTGGTGGAACTCACCAGAAATTTTCCTTACATAACCCACTAAAATATATATATAATCATTTTTTAGTATTTCCACCCCATCAAATTTCCAAATTTCATAATAAATTTCAGAGCTAATTGTCTCAACCTCCTTGTCCCAAAATGGAGTATGAAAAGATGGAATTATTGACTTGGACAATATAGGTGCGGGAACGAATACCGACTCAGGGAAAATGCTCAAATCAAGTAAGGGCTCAGGAGTCGGGCTAGGTTCAAGAATTGGGTCCAAGTCAAGAAATTGAAACGCAAGTCCACAATCTTCTTCCCACAATGGAATGTGACCTAAAATGGGTGATATCTCTTTACTTCCAATATTAAGGAATTCTAGCTTATCGCCATACAATTCTTCAAAACTAAGGTCAACATCTTCCGTCAGAATTGTACAATCAGTTTCAGAAGTAAAGAGATTGTGAGAATCTAGGTCAAGTTCAATATGATCATCTAAAATGGGTGATTCAATTTATAATGAATTGGAATAGGATCCAATGTTGACTCGGGAGAAGTGAAATCAGGTGGAGACACTGGAGTCATTATTGGATCAGGAAATAAAATTGAATCATCAAGTGGGAGATCATGATCATATTCATGCTCAAGTTCTATTTCAGGAAAGGAAAAACTTGCCAAATTATCAAGAATTGGAGTTTCGGCAAGTTCAGATGATGGCACTGAAATAGAATCTTGTTGTCCAAAGCAACTTGGTTCGTCGGCTCTAAGAGAGTGGTCAGCGATATCAGAATTTGCCGAACTGTAAGAACGCAAAGATTGAACCATCATATCTAAATCATGCTCGCGAGCTAATCTAGCCTGAGTCATGGCTTCAAGCCTCTTTTGGAATTGGATTTGGAAAGAGGAAGTGAGATCGTGATGAAGTTGTGAGTCGGTGGACTCACGCATCATCATGTCTAAGATTGATGGTGGTTGTTGCTTGGACTCGTGCATACTCATCATTTCCCCGATAGATGGTTTTCTATTCTGAATGGGTGGATCTGAGTATGAATCTTGTGAAGAATGTGGACTAGATGGATATGAAGGACAATTTGGTTGAGAATTAGACTCGGGGGACTCGAAACCCCATGAACTCTGTGACGAGTTGAAATTATTATGGAAATTATAGTCATAAGATGGGGGGTGTGGGTTATATTCATTCGGATAAGACCATTCCGGCACACTAGATTGGTCAAAGTTAGGGTATGCCGGGTTGGTAATATCCGAATAATAGGTAGGGGTGTAATATGGATTAAAGTTGAAATTATTATTATATGCCATATCACACCAACACAAACACAACAAACAAAAAGAAAAATTCTAACCTAAGTTAGGGTAGACCTATGACCTAGACGACTCCTAACTGGTTAGACCGTCCACAGGAGGTTGGGTGCAGACTTTGACCACAAGTTAATCAGCCAGGTCAGGGCAAGAGTGGTGGGAGGTTTTCCGTCAAAGACGTTCCTTAATTAAATAACCACCAATCTTCGGGCTTTCGGCCCTCAATCCCTTTCCTAGACACTGATTTGACAAGAGTCAACTTCCAGCACTGTTCCCCCTTAGGATAATCTCCTATTGAGTCCGAGATGTCCCTAGGGCCAACGTCTACTCTTTTTTAGTTAGGCTTGGGTTAGTGAGTGCTTGGGATATGATTTTTGGGCTAAGGAAGGGTGATGAAATCCCCACCTTATCTTGTTAATGGGTTATGCCCTTAAGATGAATTAGTGCAAGTGTACAAGATAAATAGATAGAATTCACTCAAAGCAGATAATCAACCAAGAGATGAGTCCTATTCTACATGCAATGCGTACGTACCTTGCTCTTCCAGCACTCTTCAACAGTAAATAAAAATAATTGAAAAGACACGTGCCTAATATACAAACGTCTAATCAATTTTTATTTTTAACAACCAATAACTTACTGTTGAATTATTAGCAATTTACAGGTATATCACAGAACAAAATAAACAGAGCAGTAAACAGAATTTACAATTTGCAGCAACCTGCAAAAAGATCAATCAGTAGTTCTCTACTGTTGCCGCGTTTCCGCGGCTCTGGCCGCGGATCCGCGGCAAAACAGTAGGTTCTGGTGCTCTGCCTTCGAGGGCAGAGACACAGAATAGCAATATGTCCACTGCTGCTGCTATGTTTCTGTTTCCTGTTCTCCAAACCTGCAAACAGAAAAGAATAAAGAATTAGTTAAAAATTAAAATTTTGTTTTAGAGATAAACTTACCGTCCCTCCCCGGCAACGGCGCCAATTTGTTGACTGAGTTTTCCTGCACACAAAATATAATATTTAGAATATGATGTGCAAGTCTCAGTTCTAATCCGCGGTAGCAGGGCTATGCGGGTCGTGATCCTCAAGGAGGGACTGCGATGGAAGCGTTAAGCAAGTTATCTCTAAAAATTATCTTTTTATTATTAAGTAGTGGTATTTACAATGGGTGGTAGAAAAGAATATGGAGAAGTTGTGATTTAATCTACAAAAAGAAAAGAAAAGAAAAGAATACTTACTTGAGTTTGGTTGAAGAAAAACGTGAAAACCTTACATGTTCTACCTTGCTTAGGAGGCGTTCAACGCATAGATCATAAACTCGAGCCCGGTCCTTGTGCACATTATATCGTCAAGCATATCAAGAACGAAGTGATGCGAAGCTTTGGAAGTGGAGAACGTTTTCATGAACTATCGTTGGCTCTCACGTAGCTTAGTTATACTTGTTTGGAATTCACTTGCATGTTCATCAATCAGCCACAAAGAGATCACAGAGAAAAAGAAATAGAAAACAAAAGGAAAAGTAAAACACAAGAATAATAAACAAAAGAAAAATATTACCTTTATTCATGAATACAATGGCCGAGAAGAGGAAGATACATCGGTGTCACGCTCAATATAAACCTCTCTCTCTTGAAAATAAAAGAAACCCTAATTACAAAACTAGAAGAAAGAACGAAACTAAACCCTAGCTTTTGGCCCTTTGCTGGACGCTGGACGCTCTGTACGTTGCACTGCAGGGGGTATTTATAGGTGCAGAAGGAGTTAGAGTCCAGTTACAACTCTCCCACGAAAGCTGATCCCCAGACTCGTCAGAAATGCCGCGGAAATGGGAAATTTGCCGCGGAAACGCGGCACTTTTGTAGCCAAATGCCACGCGCTTTGGCGCGTGGCCTTCTCTGGTCCGTCCATCTGGGTTTATCCTTCTAGAAATTGCATCCTGGCTCTTAATCTTTAGATTTGGATATAACTTGGGAATCAAGTTACCTAAATCCCAAATCTTTTCCACGAATTTCCTTCTCTTCTTTTAGCTTTTATCCTCATCTGCAAGTGTTTAGGGTTGAATAGAAGTCTATCCTTCCCTCTTCTTTAATATTTACAACTTTAGCCTATGTATATTTGCACTTTGATAATCTGATATTTGCACTTTGACTCTTGGGCTTCAACTATGGGCTTGGATCTGGGCTTTTGGGCTCTTTAAGCTTTATTTATTGTTAAAATAATAATTCGAGGCATGCACACAATAAATTACAAATTATTAATAAATGTGCAGAATTAAATGAATAAATATGAAAATGTGATGGTAAATATGATGATAAAAATGCACTTTTGACTACCAATCACACCCCCACACTTATCTTTTTGCTCGTCCTCGAGTAAAAACAAAGAAAAAGAAAAAGAAATGAAAAGTTAATCTAACCTAACTCACTTTCGTAGGAATCACGATTGCACTTAGCACGTGCAACAAGCCGTTAAACCTCTAGGTTACCCTAGAGGACGAGTGTTGTCTCGTGAGGGTTTTCAGCGGATTGCACCCACAAAATCCATAAAAAGGAAAATATTTGAATTATTATTGAAGAGACTAAGTAGTCTATAAGTTTTAGGATCCTCATTTTATTCATTCTTTAAACTTAGTCTTAATAAAGTTAATTGTTTTCCATTTTAGGTAAGAATTAAATTGAATTTCTAATATAGTCTTTTTCGTTACCAAAAATCATATGCATCCTTATGTTTTTACTAGGAATTCCTTAACTTGGACTCTCATGCCTCTTTATATATATATTTTTTCTTTTTTTTAATTTTTTTAATATGTATAACGCATCTAATTTTCTTTCGTGTAAGCATCAAGGCTTCTTGAGGCCCTCATACCTAACTAATTGATTATTAGATGTGTTAATACATATATTATATTTCTTAGTCTTCTTAGGCTTTCTAATCCACCCATGTAACGAACTTAAAGTCGATGACTCCCAAACCGGTTGGCTTTAGGGCACCAGGTGAGAAAACACCCCGCGGACTCAAATTCGAGTGAACTAGGCCCCAAAACTAAGGACTTTATTTTATTTACTCACCTTTAGGCATGAATACTTATGCTTCTTGAAGCACATGTATCAGCTTAATTGGTGATTTTTTTTTCTTTTTTTTATGAGGCACAAGGTCTTTGTCTTAGAATCCTAGATATGCATTTGGTATGCACATTTCATTAAGGTAAAAATCAAGACTAACTAATTATTCAATTTCTCCTCCTATACCTAAAATTTAAACAATTTATTTATTTTGACCAAGTTTTTAGAAATCCTAATCATGATTTTCCTAATCCTTAAAACTAACTTAGGTTTCTTTCAAAAAAATAAGTCAAAATACTGTCCTTTTTATAATTTTTTTTTATAGCAAATTTTGTTAGTGTCTACTTATGTTAGTATGTTAGTAAAGCCCACCCCCACACTTATCTCATGCATTGTCCTCAATGTATGAATGAATGCATATATGCATGAAACAGAACAAGGGAAGGCGGAAGTTACCTTAGGGTGGTGGTTCCGGAGGTGGTCTAATTGGTCCACGAAATGCGGCCCAATCAAGATAACAAATAATTTGGTGGAACTCACCAGAAATTTTCCTTACATAACCCACTAAAATATATATATAATCATTTTTAGTATTTCCCCCCATCAAATTTCCAAATTTCATAATAAATTTCAGAGCTAATTGTCTCAACCTCCTTGTCCCAAAATGGAGTATGAAAAGATGGAATTATTGACTTGGACAATATAGGTACGGGAACGAATACCGACTCAGGGAAAATGCTCAAATCAAGTAAGGGCTCAGGAGTCGGGCTAGGTTCAAGAATTGGGTCCAAGTCAAGAAATTGAAACGCAAGTCCACAATCTTCTTCCACAATGGAATGTGACCTAAAATGGGTGATATCTCTTTACTTCCAATATTAAGGAATTCTAGCTTATCGCCATACAATTCTTCAAAACTAAGGTCAACATCTTCCGTCAGAATTGTACAATCAGTTTCAGAAGTAAAGAGATTGTGAGAATCTAGGTCAAGTTCAATATGATCATCTAAAATGGGTGATTCAATTTTATAATGAATTGGAATAGGATCCAATGTTGACTCGGGAGAAGTGAAATCAGGTGGAGACACTGGAGTCATTATTGGATCAGGAAATAAAATTGAATCATCAAGTGGGAGATCATGATCATATTCATGCTCAAGTTCAATTTCAGGAAAGGAAAAACTTGCCAAATTATCAAGAATTGGAGTTTCGGCAAGTTCAGATGATGGCACTGAAATAGAATCTTGTTGTCCAAAGCAACTTGGTTCGTCGGCTCTAAGAGAGTGGTCAGCGATATCATAATTTGCCGAACTGTAAGAACGCAAAGATTGAACCATCATATCTAAATCATGCTCGCGAGCTAATCTAGCCTGAGTCATGGCTTCAAGCCTCTTTTGGAATTGGATTTGGAAAGAGGAAGTGAGATCGTGATGAAGTTGTGAGTCGGTGGACTCACGCATCATCATGTCTAAGATTGATGGTGGTTGTTGCTTGGACTCGTGCATACTCATCATTTCCCCGATAGATGGTTTTCTATTCTGAATGGGTGGATCTGAGTATGAATCTTGTGAAGAATGTGGACTAGATGGATATGAAGGACAATTTGGTTGAGAATTAGACTCGGGGGACTCGAAACCCCATGAACTCTGTGACGAGTTGAAATTATTATGGAAATTATAGTCATAAGATGGGGGGTGTGGGTTATATTCATTCGGATAAGACCATTCCGGCACACTAGATTGGTCAAAGTTAGGGTATGCCGGGTTGGTAATATCCGAATAATAGGTAGGGGTGTAATATGGATTAAAGTTGAAATTATTATTATATGCCATATCACACCAACACAAACACAACAAACAAAAAGAAAAATTCTAACCTAAGTTAGGGTAGACCTATGACCTAGACGACTCCTAACTGGTTAGACCGTCCACAGGAGGTTGGGTGCAGACTTTGACCACAAGTTAATCAGCCAGGTCAGGGCAAGAGTGGTGGGAGGTTTTCCGTCAAAGACGTTCCTTAATTAAATAACCACCAATCTTCGGGCTTTCGGCCCTCAATCCCTTTCCTAGACACTGATTTGACAAGAGTCAACTTCCAGCACTGTTCCCCCTTAGGATAATCTCCTATTGAGTCCGAGATGTCCCTAGGGCCAACGTCTACTCTTTTTTAGTTAGGCTTGGGTTAGTGAGTGCTTGGGATATGATTTTTGGGCTAAGGAAGGGTGATGAAATCCCCACCTTATCTTGTTAATGGGTTATGCCCTTAAGATGAATTAGTGCAAGTGTACAAGATAAATAGATAGAATTCACTCAAAGCAGATAATCAACCAAGAGATGAGTCCTATTCTACATGCAATGCGTACGTACCTTGCTCTTCCAGCACTCTTCAACAGTAAATAAAAATAATTGAAAAGACACGTGCCTAATATACAAACGTCTAATCAATTTTTATTTTTAACAACCAATAACTTACTGTTGAATTATTAGCAATTTACAGGTATATCACAGAACAAAATAAACAGAGCAGTAAACAGAATTTACAATTTGCAGCAACCTGCAAAAAGATCAATCAGTAGTTCTCTACTGTTGCCGCGTTTCCGCGGCTCTGGCCGCGGATCCGCGGCAAAACAGTAGGTTCTGGTGCTCTGCCTTCGAGGGCAGAGACACAGAATAGCAATATGTCCACTGCTGCTGCTATGTTTCTGTTTCCTGTTCTCCAAACCTGCAAACAGAAAAGAATAAAGAATTAGTTAAAAATTAAAATTTTGTTTTAGAGATAAACTTACCGTCCCTCCCCGGCAACGGCGCCAATTTGTTGACTGAGTTTTCCTGCACACAAATATAATATTTTAGAATATGATGTGCAAGTCTCAGTTCTAATCCGCGGTAGCAGGGCTATGCGGGTCGTGATCCTCAAGGAGGGACTGCGATGGAAGCGTTAAGCAAGTTATCTCTAAAAATTATCTTTTTATTATTAAGTAGTGGTATTTACAATGGGTGGTAGAAAAGAATATGGAGAAGTTGTGATTTAATCTACAAAAGAAAAGAAAAGAAAAGAATACTTACTTGAGTTTGGTTGAAGAAAAACGTGAAAACCTTACATGTTCTACCTTGCTTAGGAGGCGTTCAACGCATAGATCATAAACTCGAGCCCGGTCCTTGTGCACATTATATCGTCAAGCATATCAAGAACGAAGTGATGCGAAGCTTTGGAAGTGGAGAACGTTTTCATGAACTATCGTTGGCTCTCACGTAGCTTAGTTATACTTGTTTGGAATTCACTTGCATGTTCATCAATCAGCCACAAAGAGATCACAGAGAAAAAGAAATAGAAAACAAAAGGAAAAGTAAAACACAAGAATAATAAACAAAAGAAAAATATTACCTTTATTCATGAATACAATGGCCGAGAAGAGGAAGATACATCGGTGTCACGCTCAATATAAACCTCTCTCTCTCTTGAAAATAAAAAGAAACCCTAATTACAAAACTAGAAGAAAGAACGAAACTAAACCCTAGCTTTTGGCCCTTTGCTGGACGCTGGACGCTCTGTACGTTGCACTGCAGGGGGTATTTATAGGTGCAGAAGGAGTTAGAGTCCAGTTACAACTCTCCCACGAAAGCTGATCCCCAGACTCGTCAGAAATGCCGCGGAAATGGGAAATTTGCCGCGGAAACGCGGCACTTTTGTAGCCAAATGCCACGCGCTTTGGCGCGTGGCCTTCTCTGGTCCGTCCATCTGGGTTTATCCTTCTAGAAATTGCATCCTGGCTCTTAATCTTTAGATTTGGATATAACTTGGGAATCAAGTTACCTAAATCCCAAATCTTTTCCACGAATTTCCTTCTCTTCTTTTAGCTTTTATCCTCATCTGCAAGTGTTTAGGGTTGAATAGAAGTCTATCCTTCCCTCTTCTTTAATATTTACAACTTTAGCCTATGTATATTTGCACTTTGATAATCTGATATTTGCACTTTGACTCTTGGGCTTCAACTATGGGCTTGGATCTGGGCTTTTGGGCTCTTTAAGCTTTATTTATTGTTAAAATAATAATTCGAGGCATGCACACAATAAATTACAAATTATTAATAAATGTGCAGAATTAAATGAATAAATATGAAAATGTGATGGTAAATATGATGATAAAAATGCACTTTTGACTACCAATCACACCCCCACACTTATCTTTTTGCTCGTCCTCGAGTAAAAACAAAGAAAAGAAAAAGAAATGAAAAGTTAATCTAACCTAACTCACTTTCGTAGGAATCACGATTGCACTTAGCACGTGCAACAAGCCGTTAAACCTCTAGGTTACCCTAGAGGACGAGTGTTGTCTCGTGAGGGTTTTCAGCGGATTGCACCCACAAAATCCATAAAAAGGAAAATATTTGAATTATTATTGAAGAGACTAAGTAGTCTATAAGTTTTAGGATCCTCATTTTTATTCATTCTTTAAACTTAGTCTTAATAAAGTTAATTGTTTTCCATTTTAGGTAAGAATTAAAATTGAATTTCTAATATAGTCTTTTTCGTTACCAAAAATCATATGCATCCTTATGTTTTTACTAGGAATTCCTTAACTTGGACTCTCATGCCTCTTTATATATATATTTTTTCTTTTTTTTAATTTTTTTTAATATGTATAACGCATCTAATTTTCTTTCGTGTAAGCATCAAGGCTTCTTGAGGCCCTCATACCTAACTAATTGATTATTAGATGTGTTAATACATATATTATATTTCTTAGTCTTCTTAGGCTTTCTAATCCACCCATGTAACAAACTTAAAGTCGATGACTCCCAAACCGGTTGGCTTTAGGGCACCAGGTGAGAAAACACCCCGCGGACTCAAATTCGAGTGAACTAGGCCCCAAAACTAAGGACTTTATTTTATTTACTCACCTTTAGGCATGAATACTTATGCTTCTTGAAGCACATGTATCAGCTTAATTGGTGATTTTTTTTTCTTTTTTTTTATGAGGCACAAGGTCTTTGTCTTAGAATCCTAGATATGCATTTGGTATGCACATTTCATTAAGGTAAAAATCAAGACTAACTAATTATTCAATTTCTCCTCCTATACCTAAAATTTAAACAATTTATTTATTTTGACCAAGTTTTTAGAAATCCTAATCATGATTTTCCTAATCCTTAAAACTAACTTAGGTTTCTTTCAAAAAAATAAGTCAAAATACTGTCCTTTTTATAATTTTTTTTTTATAGCAAATTTTGTTAGTGTCTACTTATGTTAGTATGTTAGTAAAGCCCACCCCACACTTATCTCATGCATTGTCCTCAATGTATGAATGAATGCATATATGCATGAAACAGAACAAGGGAAGGCGGAAGTTACCTTAGGGTGGTGGTTCCGGAGGTGGTCTAATTGGTCCACGAAATGCGGCCCAATCAAGATAACAAATAATTTGGTGGAACTCACCAGAAATTTTCCTTACATAACCCACTAAAATATATATATAATCATTTTTTAGTATTTCCACCCCATCAAATTTCCAAATTTCATAATAAATTTCAGAGCTAATTGTCTCAACCTCCTTGTCCCAAAATGGAGTATGAAAAGATGGAATTATTGACTTGGACAATATAGGTGCGGGAACGAATACCGACTCAGGGAAAATGCTCAAATCAAGTAAGGGCTCAGGAGTCGGGCTAGGTTCAAGAATTGGGTCCAAGTCAAGAAATTGAAACGCAAGTCCACAATCTTCTTCCCACAATGGAATGTGACCTAAAATGGGTGATATCTCTTTACTTCCAATATTAAGGAATTCTAGCTTATCGCCATACAATTCTTCAAAACTAAGGTCAACATCTTCCGTCAGAATTGTACAATCAGTTTCAGAAGTAAAGAGATTGTGAGAATCTAGGTCAAGTTCAATATGATCATCTAAAATGGGTGATTCAATTTTATAATGAATTGGAATAGGATCCAATGTTGACTCGGGAGAAGTGAAATCAGGTGGAGACACTGGAGTCATTATTGGATCAGGAAATAAAATTGAATCATCAAGTGGGAGATCATGATCATATTCATGCTCAAGTTCTATTTCAGGAAAGGAAAAACTTGCCAAATTATCAAGAATTGGAGTTTCGGCAAGTTCAGATGATGGCACTGAAATAGAATCTTGTTGTCCAAAGCAACTTGGTTCGTCGGCTCTAAGAGAGTGGTCAGCGATATCAGAATTTGCCGAACTGTAAGAACGCAAAGATTGAACCATCATATCTAAATCATGCTCGCGAGCTAATCTAGCCTGAGTCATGGCTTCAAGCCTCTTTTGGAATTGGATTGGAAAGAGGAAGTGAGATCGTGATGAAGTTGTGAGTCGGTGGACTCACGCATCATCATGTCTAAGATTGATGGTGGTTGTTGCTTGGACTCGTGCATACTCATCATTTCCCCGATAGATGGTTTTCTATTCTGAATGGGTGGATCTGAGTATGAATCTTGTGAAGAATGTGGACTAGATGGATATGAAGGACAATTTGGTTGAGAATTAGACTCGGGGGACTCGAAACCTCATGAACTCTGTGACGAGTTGAAATTATTATGGAAATTATAGTCATAAGATGGGGGGTGTGGGTTATATTCATTCGGATAAGACCATTCCGGCACACTAGATTGGTCAAAGTTAGGGTATGCCGGGTTGGTAATATCCGAATAATAGGTAGGGGTGTAATATGGATTAAAGTTGAAATTATTATTATATGCCATATCACACCAACACAAACACAACAAACAAAAGAAAAATTCTAACCTAAGTTAGGGTAGACCTATGACCTAGACGACTCCTAACTGGTTAGACCGTCCACAGGAGGTTGGGTGCAGACTTTGACCACAAGTTAATCAGCCAGGTCAGGGCAAGAGTGGTGGGAGGTTTTCCGTCAAAGACGTTCCTTAATTAAATAACCACCAATCTTCGGGCTTTCGGCCCTCAATCCCTTTCCTAGACACTGATTTGACAAGAGTCAACTTCCAGCACTGTTCCCCCTTAGGATAATCTCCTATTGAGTCCGAGATGTCCCTAGGGCCAACGTCTACTCTTTTTTAGTTAGGCTTGGGTTAGTGAGTGCTTGGGATATGATTTTTGGGCTAAGGAAGGGTGATGAAATCCCCACCTTATCTTGTTAATGGGTTATGCCCTTAAGATGAATTAGTGCAAGTGTACAAGATAAATAGATAGAATTCACTCAAAGCAGATAATCAACCAAGAGATGAGTCCTATTCTACATGCAATGCGTACGTACCTTGCTCTTCCAGCACTCTTCAACAGTAAATAAAAATAATTGAAAAGACACGTGCCTAATATACAAACGTCTAATCAATTTTTATTTTTAACAACCAATAACTTACTGTTGAATTATTAGCAATTTACAGGTATATCACAGAACAAAATAAACAGAGCAGTAAACAGAATTTACAATTTGCAGCAACCTGCAAAAGATCAATCAGTAGTTCTCTACTGTTGCCGCGTTTCCGCGGCTCTGGCCGCGGATCCGCGGCAAAACAGTAGGTTCTGGTGCTCTGCCTTCGAGGGCAGAGACACAGAATAGCAATATGTCCACTGCTGCTGCTATGTTTCTGTTTCCTGTTCTCCAAACCTGCAAACAGAAAAGAATAAAGAATTAGTTAAAAATTAAAATTTTGTTTTAGAGATAAACTTACCGTCCCTCCCCGGCAACGGCGCCAATTTGTTGACTGAGTTTTCCTGCACACAAAATATAATATTTTAGAATATGATGTGCAAGTCTCAGTTCTAATCCGCGGTAGCAGGGCTATGCGGGTCGTGATCCTCAAGGAGGGACTGCGATGGAAGCGTTAAGCAAGTTATCTCTAAAAATTATCTTTTTATTATTAAGTAGTGGTATTTACAATGGGTGGTAGAAAAGAATATGGAGAAGTTGTGATTTAATCTACAAAAAGAAAAGAAAAGAAAAGAATACTTACTTGAGTTTGGTTGAAGAAAAACGTGAAAACCTTACATGTTCTACCTTGCTTAGGAGGCGTTCAACGCATAGATCATAAACTCGAGCCCGGTCCTTGTGCACATTATATCGTCAAGCATATCAAGAACGAAGTGATGCGAAGCTTTGGAAGTGGAGAACGTTTTCATGAACTATCGTTGGCTCTCACGTAGCTTAGTTATACTTGTTTGGAATTCACTTGCATGTTCATCAATCAGCCACAAAGAGATCACAGAGAAAAAGAAATAGAAAACAAAAGGAAAAGTAAAACACAAGAATAATAAACAAAAGAAAAATATTACCTTTATTCATGAATACAATGGCCGAGAAGAGGAAGATACATCGGTGTCACGCTCAATATAAACCTCTCTCTCTTGAAAATAAAAAGAAACCCTAATTACAAAACTAGAAGAAAGAACGAAACTAAACCCTAGCTTTTGGCCCTTTGCTGGACGCTGGACGCTCTGTACGTTGCACTGTAGGGGGTATTTATAGGTGCAGAAGGAGTTAGAGTCCAGTTACAACTCTCCCACGAAAGCTGATCCCCAGACTCGTCAGAAATGCCGCGGAAATGAGAAATTTGCCGCGGAAACGCGGCACTTTTGTAGCCAAATGCCACGCGCTTTGGCGCGTGGCCTTCTCTGGTCCGTCCATCTGGGTTTATCCTTCTAGAAATTGCATCCTGGCTCTTAATCTTTGGATTTGGATATAACTTGGGAATCAAGTTACCTAGATCCTAAATCTTTTCCACGAATTTCCTTCTCTTCTTTTAGCTTTTATCCTCATCTGCAAGTGTTTAGGGTTGAATAGAAGTCTATCCTTCCCTCTTCTTTAATATTTACAACTTTAGCCCTTGTATATTTGCACTTTGATAATCTGATATTTGCACTTTGACTCTTGGGCTTCAACTATGGGCTTGGATCTGGGCTTTTGGGCTCTTTAAGCTTTATTTATTGTTAAAATAATAATTCGAGGCCTGCACACAATAAATTACAAATTATTAATAAATGTGCAGAATTAAATGAATAAATATGAAAATGTGATGGTAAATATGATGATAAAAATGCACTTTTGACTACCAATCAGGCAGCGGTCGATCGGCCCGGTCGACCGAGCCTCTAGAATAGAGAACAAATTCTCTGTCGGTCGACCGCTCGGTCGACCGGGGTTTTTCAGAGAGCACAAGCTCTCTGGCGGTCGACTGTTACGGTCGACCGGCCCTCCAGTGCACAAAGGCGTGCACGTCTGTGCACGTAGGTCGACCTGTCTGGTCGACCGACTTCAGGCCGCGGTCGACCGTCCGGTCGACCTGCTGAAGCCAGATAGAAATCTTAAGGGATTAAAATGTTGGTCGTTTTGATTGAAATAAAATCCCATAAAATACTGAAAAATCTACAAAAATAGTTTTTACTAATATACTTTGATAAACAAACATGCTTGCACAAAATCAAGGCATGTTATAAAAGATTTGGACTATTTTTGTAAGTTGGAAATATTGGCTCAAATGAAAAACAGTATTTTCCAAAACTGGTTTTTCTAAAACTTATCTTTTCCAAAACTTCTCAAAATACAAAAACAAGATATTTAAACAACTTTGAAGGCATAGAGTGTATGGATATGATCCACTACACAAACATGGTGAAATATCTATGTTTTTAACATTAAACACTAAACATGATTTTGGATAAAAGATATGTATATAAGAAATTCCAAAAACCAAAACGTATTTTTCTAAAAGAAAATTCTTTTATAAAAACAAACTAAAACAAGAGTTTGTGTGTATATGTACTTGAGCAATCCACCAACTATTCTATCCTTTACATTTTAACTAAAACAAAATCTTACTAAAACAAACCTAGACACAAGTCTTCATCTTCTTGAAGTCTTCACTTGAAGCCTTCTTGACTTGGTCCAAACACCGTGCAAGCTCCAAAACTTGACTTCAAATCCTTTGTTGAAGCTATGCACCTACTAAGATCTTGATCATAAATCTGTCACTAATTAAACACAAGATCATTAGTACTATAACTACATGAGTTGATCATCATCAAAACTAGAGTGATGGGCCTTCGGGCCAACAGATTGCAGTCTTCTTTATTAGGACTGCTACTATGACCGCCGCCCTCACAAAATGTCATGTTTCTAAGTCTTTACAGGATTGTGACCATATCGCAGTCCTCTTTACTAGGACTGCGATCATGGTTGCAGTCTTGCAGTCCTCACAAGCAATCCTCACAAAAATGTCTTATTTTTGAGTTTTTATTAGGACTACGATCATGATCAAAGTCCTCACAGAAATACAATTTCTTAATGTATATTGAGACTGTGACAATGATCACAATCCTCGCAAAATGCCTTAAGTTTTAATTAATATAAGGACTGCGATTATAGTCACGGTGATTGCGATGGTCGCACTCCTCATAGAGGACTGCGATCATGAGTCGCAGTCCTTATATTAACATCGCCATCATTAGCAGATCCTCGTTTATCGATATCGAATGATACTCAATGCTTTTCAAATCTAAATACCACATCGATCACGAACACAAATAAAACTTATCGCAAGTACGAACAAACGAGATCTACGTAGATCGATCCCAAAAAAATTTGTTCCGGGGCTCCGCCCCCTTCCAATCCATGTTGAGCTAACCGCACAAGTCGATCCGTGAATTACTCTAGATCGGAGTCAGGTTGAGGGGAGTACAACGTCGGGGGTAATGTGGAAGGGTAAAAGAGAAAATGAAATGCAAAAAGAAGTGCCGGTTAGGAGGTATCAATTTATGCTGACGTGGATGAGGCTGTAGCGAATAAAAATAGGGGTGAGTTTTTTTCCTAATTATGAAGGATAGTAGGTGGCTGTAGCGAATTTTTCCTATTGAAAATAGGTCTTATATAGGCTTTTCCGTACATAAAGGCCAAAAGCTACTCCAACCCAAAATAAAAGTCCCAAAACAACTTAAACTCTAACCAAAAATAAATTAAATTGTTGAAAAAGTTGTTCCTATATGGTTGATAACCTTTTAGGCCTCTGAACACCTTTCAAATGAACTTGAATTATGACAAATTCTAAACCTCATAAAGCTTTTCTAGTCATTTACAAGATACTTCATTATAATGATTCTGGGTTGCAGTTTGAAAGTAATGACTCCTGAAAACTGATCCAAATTTTAGTGTCTTTTCTTAAAATTCTTAGCGTTATTTTGGTTCAAATGTTACCAAATACTCTTCAGGAACCGATGCCACTTTGACCTCTCCTATTTGGTAAAAACTTCACTCGAGTTGAAATCTGGATACAGGAGACAACGTAGGTGAAACTGCAACAAATTGCAATGTTAAAGTCATTAGTTTTTTGGACAATTCTACAAAGAAACTGCAACAAATTGCAATGTTAAAGTCATTAGTTTTTTGGACAATTCTACAAAGACCACTCTTCATCTTCTCCTAGTTGCAAGTGCCTGCTAGGAAACATTTTCTTCACAAATGCTGTTGGGAATCCTGCTTAACAAGAATCAATCTGACAACTAAACAAGATCACTGAGATATCAACAATCTAATTGGCCAGGTCGGCAAATATCAGGTGGGAGGTTTTCCGTTCAATAGAACGTTCCTTAATTTAAGAACCACCTTTCAATTTCCTTCCTTGGTTTAAGCACCAATTAGACTGAATCCAAGTCAGTCTCGATATACTGTAAAGTATATCCCCTGTATAAAGGACTTAATCCACTTATACAGTATTTGAAGTGAGGTACGCTTAGAGCGAATCTCCTTAAGACAATTACGTCCCCCCGCACCGGTGCTAACGGGATAATGGACGCTGGTCTCCCAAGATACAACACTTCTTCACGGTATTTGGATAGCACTACCAAATCACCGTACGGTCGAACCGTAGTCAACCAGTACCTACACAGGATTAGCAAAGCAGCGGTATAATGACAAATTTCAAATGAATATTTGTCTTACTCTTTTGGAGGAATACCCACTGTTAAGGATGTAGGAAGGTTGAAGAATTTGACAGAATCTCCTTTAGGAAGTCGCTTCGGATTCCCACTTTACGCTGGAAATCGCGGATTCCCACTTCAGGCTGGAAGCCAGTTCAGAACGTTGGAAGAACAGTTCAGAACTTTAAATAGAGAGAGAGAGATAGAGAGTTAATTCTCTGTTGGTGTGTTTTTAATTGAGAACCAGGAGGGCTTTATATAGTTTTCCAGGAGTAGGCCAACAGGTTTGAACCTAAACCAAAAGCTGCAACTTTTGGTCCAGCCGTGTCTGTTGGCAGTCCAACAGTCGCAACTGTTGACGCGGAGCGGACTGTTTTGCAACCTTTGGTTGTTCAACATGTGCGTAACCTTTGGCAGTCCAACAGGTGCGCAACTGTTGGCAATCCAACAGGTTTGCAACAGGAGCGGGACCTTGGAACTTGATTCAAAAAGAACCTGGCCACTCAGACTCAGATCTGAACCCGAGTCCAGCAGACCCAGACCCAGACCCAGACCCAGACCCGGACCCCGAGCCCGTGCACCGGCACCGGCCGCCGCCGCCAGCGGCGGCGCGCGTGCGCGCACGTATGTACGTGCATAGTTCCCTCCTTTTCGCGCGCGAAAACTCCAAGTACCCAAAGGGCACACCCTTTGTTCTCAATTTTCTCTATTTATACTACACAAGCTTCCATCCCACGGCCAATGTGGGACTAAATGCTTGTATCAACCTTTAGTCCCATTTGGCTTTGAATTAGGCAATCTTTGGACTTGAATATCTCATTCATTCGAAGTCGGAATTGAACATGTGAATATACCACGTTCATCACAAATGGAAGGAGAATACACTCCAACCATCATCCGGTTGATTTGATCAACGGATCTCGCCATAATTCAACTTGAAGATTCCCTTTATATTCTTCAATTCCAACAATCCCCCACAATGAATGGAGATTCAAGGAAATGACACACAAAGAGACTGACTCTATTGTGTAAGGTACTTTAGAAAAGAAACTGCATAAGGATAGGTGAACTAGGTCTTGAACCTTCCATAGCGAAAGCTTTATCGGACTTACTGGCTAATCAGTGAACTAGGTCTTGAACTGTTAGCCGTTAGTGTAAGTCAAGTCAACAAGCTTCACACAGTGACTTTCCAAATCAACTTTGGTTCTCTGTTGTGTCCGTTTTGGCCCTGGATATTCTTGGTTTCAGAGAGTATCTTTAGGGAATAACAGCCTCCATAGAGATTCCCAAAGAGCCGACCCAACTCTATACTCACATAGGTGATGGACCTATTAAGAGTAGTCTACTCTACTCCACTTGTTTAGTAACAAGATATAGGCATCATTAAAAGCGTTAAGCTTATCCTTAATCCACTTGTAGAAAAGCACTTATGTGCACCTTAGGAATGGATTGGAGTCAAGCTCCCAAGTGCTTACTTGCTGAGTCAATCATAACTAGTTTTTTCTCTTGAACTTAGTCGTGGGATCTCCAGTCGCTAAGTGAGGTTTCCATTAAGCTGACTCGGTAAGGTTAGGCTTTTAGACCCATTCCCCTCGATGCGCAGTTTATACGCTCTCCACTTAAACCTTTAGTAAGCGGATCCGCTAAATTATCCTTTGACGATACAAAGTCAATAGAGATAATTCCATTTAAGAGCAACTGCTTCACGGTATTATGTCTACGACGAATATGTCTAGACTTACCGTTGTATATCACATTTTGTGCCCTAGATATAGCTGCTTGATTGTCGCAGTGTATACATATAGCGGGCACTGGCTTTTGTCATAACGGTATATCTTCTAAGAATTGTCGAAGCCATTCTGCTTCTTCTCCAGCCTTATCTAAGGCTATGAATTCCGATTCCATAGTGGAACGGGCAATACATGTTTGCTTAGAAGATTTCCAAGATACCGCTGCTCCTGTTAGAGTAAATACGTATCCGCTAGTTGATTTTGATTCCTCAGAATCTGCAATCCAATTAGCATCACTGTATCCTTCCAGTACAGGAGGATACTTTCCATATCTCAAGGCATATTCCTTGGTATGTGATACGTAACCCAATACTCGTAGTAGAGCGGTCCAATATAGATCACTAGGATTACTAGTATATCTACTTAACTTGCTTACAGCGTAAGCAATATCGGGTCTAGTGCAATTCATTAAATATATTAGACTTCCGATAATCTGAGAATACTCCAACTGGCGTATTCCAGTTCCTGTATTCTTATGAAGGTGGATGTGTGGGAGAAAAGAATTTGTATTCTCTTTTATCCCATGATCCTTGAATCTTTCTATCATCTTATCCACGTAGTGAGATTGAGATAGACTGATTCCATCTGGTGTTCTAGTAATTTTAATTCCTAAAATTACATCAGCAACCCCAGATCCTTCATATCAAAACAGTTGGATAACATTCTTTTAGTGGACTTAATAATCTCAATATTAGTCCCAAGTATTAACATGTCGTCTACATAAAGACAAACAATGATACATGCATCTCCAACTGTTTTAGTGTAAACACACTTATCGCATTCATTGATAGTGAATCCATCTTTGATCATGACACTATCAAATTTCTCATGCCATTGTTTTGGAGCCTGCTTTAAACCATATAAAGATTTTACCAATTTACAACCTTGTGTTCTTGGTTCTTGACTATAAATCCTTCAGGTTGCTCCATATAAATCTCTTCATTTAATTCACCATTTAAGAATGCAGTCTTGACATCCATTTGATGGATATCTAAGTTGTGCAATACTGCAATCGCAATCAACATCCGAATGGACGTTATTCTTGTTACTGGTGAATAAGTATCGAAGTAGTCAAGTCCTTCTTTTTGCCGATAACCCTTGGCTACTAATCTAGCCTTGTACTTATCGATAGATCCATCGGGTTTTAATTTTGTTTGAAAATCCACTTACACCCAATTGGTTTACTTCCAGGAGGCAAGTTTACCAATTCCCAAGTATGATTACTTAGTATGGATTCTATTTCGCTATTTATAGCTTCTTTTCACATTTGTGCTTCTGGGGTTGACATAGCCTCTTTAAATGTTTGAGGCTCGCTCTCAATAGCATATGCTATGAAATCTGGACCAAAAGATTTTGAGATTCTAGATCTCTGACTTCTTCTTGGTTCAGTTTCCGCATTAACAATTGGTTCCTCGGGGCTTTCGTCCCTGAACGCCATCTCGTGTGTTCTTTTCCCAGAAGTCTTATCTGCTTCCCGTTTGTACGGAAAGATGTCTTCAAAGAACACAGCATCTCGAGATTCGATAATCATGTTTACATGAATATCTGGTATTTCTGATTTATGAACCAGAAATCTATAGGCACTACTATTCAAGGCATAGCTTATGAATATGCAGTCCATAGTTTTTGCTCCCAACTTAGTCTTTTTAGGTAATGGTGCTAGTACCTTTGCAAGGCACCCCCACATTTTGAGGTAATGGTAGGAAGGTGTCCTTCCATGCCATAACTCGAATGGTATAAGACCAAATTTCTTGTGGGGTACTCTATTTAGAATATGATTTGCAGTTAATAGAGCTTCCCCCCACAAGTTCTGCGGAGCTCCAGAACTTACGAGCATGGAATTAACCATCTCCTTCAAAGTTCTGTTCTTCCGTTCAACAATTCCATTCTGCTGAGGAGTGTATGGTGCTGTAGTTTGATGTATTATACCAAAACTAGCACATAACTCACTAAAATCATTTGATTCATATTCTCCGCCTCTATCGGATTTTAGAATCTTGATTTTCTTGTTGAGTTGATTCTCAACTTCGGCTTTATATGTTGTAAACATATTTATTGCCTCATCTTTACTGTTTAAAAGATACACATAACAGTATCTTGTACAGTCATCAATAAAAGTAATGAAATACTTTTTACCGCCTCTAGTTGGCATAAACTTCAAGTCACATAGATCGCTATGAATTAACCCTAAAGGTTCTGTATTTCGATCTATTGAGTGAAATGAATTTTTAGCCAACTTGGCCTCAACACAAACCTCACACTTGCGAATTTCTTCCAAGTTGAGTTTAGGAATGTATCCCAGATTAGACAAGTTCTTCAAAGACTTGTAATTTACATGCCCTAATCTAGCATGCCATAAATTAGGAGACTCAAGCAAATAAACAGAAGAATTTCCTTTATTTATTAGCTTTGGGTACAAATACACGGACTTTTTATCAACCACTGCAACAATGGCTTTAAAAAGTCCATCAACAAGATAGCCCTTACCCACATACATCCCTCCCTTAGTAAGTACAAATTTGTCGGATTCAAATACCATTCTAAATCCCTTCTTACTAAGTATTGATCCGGAGATCAAATTCTTGCGGATGTCTGGAACATGAAGCACATCGTTAAGAGTAAGCTCTTTCCCCGATGTCCACTTCAGGATGACCTTGCCTTTTCCTTCAACCATTGAGACGGCTGAATTCCCCATGAATAGTTGCTCATCTTGCTCTAGCCTTTGATATTCTGAGAATAACAATTTCTCCGAGCAGATGTGCCGAGTAGCTCCCGTGTCTACCCACTAATCTTTGTTATTGGTTGTCAGATTCACTTCTGACACCACAGCTGAAAGACTTGGTGATTCATGGTTGGTCATGTTTGCCTGTGGGTGGCTCTTCTTGTTCCCCTTAAGACGGCTGCGACATTCATTAGCTTTATGTCCTTCTTTGTTGCAGACATAGCAGGTTCCTTTGAAGTGCATGCTTTTGTCGTCTTGGGCCTTGCCTTTGTACCCCTGGGATGTCTTCTTCCGCTTCAAGCCTTTGGAAGTAGACGCTTTCCCCTTTGAGTCCTCGATCACATTAGCTTTTGCTTCGTAGGAGTTCTTGCTGGTCCTTTTCTCGGACTTGCGGTTGTCCTCCTCGATACGAAGCCTCACAATGAGATCCTCCAACTTTAGCTCCTTTCGCTTGTGCTTCAGGTAATTCTTGAAGTCTCTCCACGCAGGTGGGGCTTCTCTACGATTGTTGCAAGCTGAAAAGTTTCAGGAAGAATCATATCTTCGGCCTCTATTTCGTGCAAGATAAGTTGGAACTCTTGCACCTGACTGATGACAGTCTTGGTATCCACCATTTTGTAATCCAGAAATCGTCCTACGACGAACTTCTTGGTACCAGCATCCTCAGTCTTGTATTTCTTGTCAAGACTGGCCCATAACTTCTTTGCCGTAGTGATTGGACTGTAGACATTATAAAGAGAGTCATCCAGTCCATTAAGAACATAATTTCGGCAAAGGAAGTCACATTGAGTCCATGCAACAGTTGCAGGCTCTGGTGGATCTTCTTCCAGGAATCTGGCCAGATGAAGAGTGGTCAAGTAGAAGTACATCTTCTGTTGCCACCTCTTGAATTCTGTGCCATCAAACTTTCCTGGCTTCTCCGGCTTCGGGTTAGGAAGTGGAGGAGGCATCAAACTTTGGAGCGGCATGTTTGTTGCCTTGCTTGAGCTATCTTGATTTGTCTCAGACATCTTCTGCAAGTTCAAGCAGAACTGAAGTTAGTAACTTCAATATTAATTGTCTTAAGAATGTTGGGAATCCTGCTTAACAAGAATCAATCTGACAACTAATCAAGATCACTGAGATATCAACAATCTAATTGGCCAGGTCGGCAAATATCAGGTGGGAGGTTTTCCGTTCAATAGAACGTTCCTTAATTTAAGAACCACCTTTTAATTTCCTTCCTTGGTTTAAGCACCAATTAGACTGAATCCAAGTCAGTCTCGATATACTGTAAAGTATATCCCCTGTATAAAGGACTTAATCCACTTATACAGTATTTGAAGTGAGGTACGCTTAGAGCGAATCTCCTTAAGACAATTACGTCCCCCGCACCGGTGCTAACGGGATAATGGACGCTGGTCTCCCAAGATACAACACTTCTTCACGGTATTTGGATAGCACTACCAAATCACCGTACGGTCGAACCGTAGTCAACCAGTACCTACACAGGATTAGCAAAGCAGCGGTATAATGACAAATTTCAAATAAATATTTGTCTTACTCTTTTGGAGGAACACCCACTGTTAAGGATGTAGGAAGGTTGAAGAATTTGGCAGAATCTCCTTTAGGAAGTCGCTTCGGATTCCCACTTTACGCTGGAAATCGCGGATTCCCACTTCAGGCTGGAAGCGCAGTTCAGAACGTTGGAAGAACAGTTCAGAACTTTAAATAGAGAGAGAGATAGAGAGTTAATTCTCTGTTGGTGTGTTTTTAATTGAGAACCAGGAGGGCTTTATATAGTTTTCCAGGAGTAGGCCAACAGGTTTGAACCTAAACCAAAAGCTGCAACCTTTGGTTCAGCCGTGTCTGTTGGCAGTCCAACAGTCGCAACCGTTGACGCGGAGCGGACTGTTTTGCAACCTTTGGTTGTTCAACATGTGCGTAACCTTTGGCAGTCCAACAGGTGCGCAACTGTTGGCACTCCAACAGGTTTGCAACAGGAGCGGGACCTTGGAACTTGATTCAAAAAGAACCTGGCCACTCAGACTCAGATCTGAACCCGAGTCCAGTAGACCCAGACCCAGACCCAGACCCGAAGCCCGAGCCCGTGCACCGGCACCGGCGCCGCCAGCGGCGGCACGCGTGCGCGCACGTATGTACGTGCATAGTTCCCTTCTTTTCGCGCGCGAAAACTCCAAGTACCCAAAGGGCACACCCTTTGTTCTCAATTTTCTCTATTTATACTACACAAGCTTCCATCCCACGGCCAATGTGGGACTAAATGCTTGTATCAACCTTTAGTCCCATTTGGCTTTGAATTAGGCAATCTTTGGACTTGAATATCTCATTCATTCGAAGTCGGAATTGAACATGTGAATATACCACGTTCATCACAAATGGAAGGAGAATACACTCCAACCATCATCCGGTTGATTTGATCAACGGATCTCGCCATAATTCAACTTGAAGATTCCCTTTATATTCTTCAATTCCAACAAATGCATCATAACTTGATCCTCTCCAACAAACACTTTCAAACAATAATGTTGAACAGCTGCAACCTTATACGTTGCCTTGGATTCTTTCAGCTTCATTTTGACCTCAATTTGGACTTCCTCCATCTTTTCAACTAAGTGTTCTGCAACAATACTTTAATCTGAGAGTTTTGAAAGTGGAATAATATGTAGAGTATGCTCTGATGTTTTGCGCATGCCCCTTAGCTGTTTGAGGGATCATACATTTTTCAATAGAATTTTTGACTTCTCACCAAAGATGTGACTAGTAGTAGCACTCCTCTACACAAGCAGAAGTCTTGTCTTACCTAAATGTCCCCCCAAGGCCGTCTCATGGAAGACCTGAATAAACTTCTTCTCAAAGAGCCTCTCAAAATGCACAACCCGTGTAATGTTTATCTTGTCATCCAAAACAAATAATTTGTACTAAAAGAAATTTAACATTAAGTGGATAAAATAAATGTGCGAGGGAGAGGTTTTCCAGAGTTTTAATGTTGGAGCAGGACCTAACTGAAAGCATTCCCTCAAAATTAATACCTTTTCTTTTGACATTAGCTCATTTGCTTATATAGAGGAGTAGTACAAAGAACATATGCTTCTGAATGAGTCTTGTGCCCTTCTCACAACCCCGCTAAAGGGGCCAAGCCACAGTCAATGTCTTTTACCGGATTCCATCTTCTTTGTCTATTTATGGTCCCGTTAGAGATTCCCGTGCTGTACTGTAGACATCCACCTCCTCATATTCTATCCAAACTAAGAAGTTCGATTAAATGATACTTGTGCCCTGGAGAAGTGACGTCTTTCCATTTCACTAGTATTCTCATAATTTTTTAAAGTTCACGTGAACCAAGATCGAGGAAAGTCTATACATGCATATCCATTTGCGAATCTATATGCTCTGATTAGAACTGGAAGCTCCAGAAGAGGCAACTTGTGCCCTTCATCTTTCTGAATTGAGGCCTGGCCTGACTTGCATCATTCCAGCAACCGAAAGGCAGGGTGTCAAACATATAGAAGCAAGCAATTGAGAGGAGTGCTGCCTATGCTTGCTTCTCAGGTGTGCTATGACAACCCTAGTTTAAATATAGCTGCTAGTTAAGCTGATTGTGTTTTGTGGTTCATATTATGTTGCATATGTTTGAGGGTCTACATTAGTTTACTAGCCCTTGTGTGCATCCTTTGCTATGTTGAAACACTTCTTGATATGGAATTCTAAAAACCAGTGAGACCTTCCATATTCTTCTTTGATTCATCTTAGGCCTGAGTGGTAGCTCGACCCGAGCTAGTGTGAGGTGTCTACAAACTTAGAATAGTAAACAGATTCCAGTATGACTTGATTGGAGAAGTAATCTCTCAAAGTAATATGTTTTTTAACCAAGGCACAAAGAAAATATTCTATTGTGAATGAACAAGATATTGAGGTGTATGTAAAACCATCTCTTTGTATAGTTATAAAATCATGTTAAAAACAGTAGATAGCCTGGTTCTGTAGGCCATGGCCAACGAGAACCGATAGTCGGAGACACCGGCACTTGCACGATACTAGCCCAACACATATTGAACACACTACAATTGTATTGTTTTAAGAGGACCAAAATTAAATTTGAGCATTGGAGCTGCACTAGCTTTAGAAAAAAATTCCAAACATTGTATCTCGACATGCCAATGCCATTTCCACCTAATAGGTTGAACATTGTTATTACACAACCAAAAACCTGCCGATGATGTAAGAGGCATTATGGGTTTATATGGACTTTTGAATATCTTTTTAAGGTTTAATATTACAATCTATATTGTTAATCTTTAAACTTTATTTATTTTTTTCCTACTTTTGATAAAAAAAATATCCAAACTCAGTGGCTCAGTGCTAACCGCCAAGGTTACATATAGCTGTCTGGTGTTTTATTTTTAAATGTACCTGTCATGCTCCTTGGCCGTGTTGTGTGGTATGTGTACTTGATCCTTCTGCTCAGTTGTTGTGATGATCGTGTTGTTGGATTAGGTGTCTAAGTAATAACTATAATTGATAGCAGCATAGTCCTTTTGGGTTGCCCTCGAGATTCAAAAATAAGTATAACTAAAAGGAGAACAAAATTTCCTTTGGGAAATTAGTCCCACATTGGTGGGATAAGAAAACTGGAGGCTATCCAAGGCTATAAATAGAGCCTTAGGGATTCAGTCTAATTGACAACCTCTTGGCTTGAGTATTAGGCTCTTTTTTCTCCTCTTGGAAGAACTCTTTGATAGTTCATCCATACTTAGTTAAATTTTTGGATCGTTGGGTGTGATTCCATCAGAGGCACGACATTTGTGGTGCTTGCTTCCAAAAGATCTGAAGGGAAAATTTTAGTTGTTTACTATAACAACTAAAAGGTATGTAATTCTATTTTCTTCTATAGTAATTTTAATTATTTACTAGAATATTAGGATTCTTTTTATGTTCATAGTTATAGATTCAATTGTGAAAACACAGATCATGTTTTAGGTTGCATGCTCCCTTAAAAGTCTAAGTTTGTTTGTAATACCTAAAACCCATCAGTGGTATCAGAGCAGGTTTGTTTTCAATTGAATTTGCTATAATTGTTGAATTGATAAAAGGTAACTAAATTTTATTTACCATATATATATTGATTCTCATTAAAGGTATAATGAGAATAAAAGGTAACTAAATTTTATTTACCATATATATATTGATTCTCATTAAAGGTATAATGATAATAAAAGGTAACTAAATTTTATTTACCATATATACATTGATTCTCATTAAAGGTATAATGATAATAAAAGGTAACTAAATTTTATTCCCAATCTTAGTTACTTTAAGAAAAAAAAATGTGAAATTGTATGTTAACCCATGAAATTGCACATTACACCTTATAAGTCATTAGTGGAGCGTGTGTGGTTAACCAGCACACTAATAGGGACTAATAAAGAGCAGTAATGGGTATCTTATAAATTGTTATTGTTGATGGAGCGTGTGTGGTTTACCAGCACATCAATTGAGATGATAAATGACATGAAAGTTACCAAGTATATTTGCATGGTTATTCACATCTTGTTTGTGATCTTCGGTATCCCAGTCACAAATGTAAGAGCATAATCTGAGATTAAACATGCCATTGAATAGTTTCAATGAGTCTCAAAAGACATACCTGTATGAAATTTGCAATTAGATTACGGCATCCCTTTTCTAAGTTGTGAATTTCATAGTTGGATCCTAGCCTCGATATTTCAATTTTAAGTTGTTATATTAAGGGTTATTTTTTTTCTAACTCAAACTACCTTTCTTTTAGAAATGTCTGCCCCTAACGATGCTTCTGGTTCCTCCTCCTCCAATCACAATTTTTCTTTGTTGAACATCTGCTCAAAGGTGACATTAGATGGCACCAACTATAATGACTGGATGCGCAACATCAAAATGGCTATTCGTTTCGAGGACAAGGAGTATGTCCTTGACAAAGAACTTGTTGAAATTGACGAAGAGAAGGCCACTCCTGAAGAATTAGCTGCTTATAAGAAGCACTACACGGATGCAACAAAAGTTGCTTGCATCATGGTTGCTACCATGAGTCCTGAACTGCAAAAATTCTATGAGGATTACTGGCCGTACGAGATGAACAAAGACCTTATGGAAAAGTACCATAAGCGAGCTCGTCAGGAAAAGTACGAGATAGTAAAGTCCCTCATAGCAAGCAAGATGAAGAACGGAGAGTCTGTCAGCGGCCACGTGCAAAGGATGCAGCGATACGTGGAACGCCTTGTGAGGCTAAATGTGCATATTGATGATGAGTTGGCTATTGACATAGTCTTGAACTCATTACCAAGTTGTTATGATCAGTTCATCTTGACCTATCATTTGAATAACAATGAGACCACATTGGCTCAATTGCACAACCTCCTGAGGACAGCTGAAACTGGGATGAAGGGAAAGAGTGATGCCCCCACTCCTGCTAATACTACCGTTCTGGCCATTGGGCAAGGAAAGGGGAAAAAGAGGAAAGGTCCTCCCAAGCAAAACTGAAAGAGAAAGTCTCATGTAAAAACCAGTTCTGATTTTACCCCTGTCTCTGATCCTAAAGAGGCCACTTGCTTCTATTGCAACGACAAAGGACATTGGAAACGAAGCTGCCAAAAGTATCTGCAAGATTTAAAAGATGGGAAAGTCAAACCATCTACTGCAGGTATATACACTATTTCGTCTATTAACGCAACATCTTCTGATTCTTGGGTCCTTGATACAGGATGTGGTTTTCACATTTGCTCTGTATTGCAGGGACTAAGAAAAAGTGAGGATGTGGAGCATGGTAGAATGAACTTGATCATGGGGAATAGGCGATCTTCACCTGTCACCAAGATTGGAGTTTATAGTCTAGTGCTTAATAATGGTGTTAATTTAGATTTATTGAATTGTTGCTACTCGTCAGAAATGACACGAAACATTATCTCTTTTCATGCATTGTTCAAACAAGGTTTTAGATATTCTTTTAATGATGAGAATGGTTCTATTTCTGCTTATAAAAATGGCAATTTTTATTTTGAAGCTTTACCTTGTGATGGTGTGTATGAAACTGTGATGTGTGTAGACAACTTAGGTAATAGTGTATTTCAAATTGATTCGTCTAATGGTGTAGACAAAGCGTGCTTGTGGCATTGCCGTCTTGGACACATTAACAAAAAACGCATGGCTCAACTCCAAAAGGATGGGGTGTTGGAATCATTTGACCTAAGGTCAGATGATACATGCGAATCTTGTCTTTTGGGTAAGATGACAAAATCACCTTTCACTGGATTTTGTGAAAGAGGTGAAGGTTTGTTGGATCTCATACACACAGACGTGTGTGGACCCTTCAGATCAGCCACAAGGGATGCTAATCGATTCTATGTGACTTTTACTGATGATTATAGCAGATATGGTTATATCTACTTAATAAAGCATAAGTCTGAAACCTTTGAAAAGTTCAAAGAATATAAACAAGAAGTCGAGAATCAATTAGGCAGGAAGATAAAAATGCTCCGATCAGATAGAGGCGGAGAGTATCTTAGTATCGAGTTCCATGACTATCTCAAGGAATGTGGAATAGTTTCACAATTGACACCTCCTAGGACACCACAACTTAATGGTGTGGCTGAGAGACGCAATCGAACCTTGTTAGACATGGTGCGTTCCATGATGAGTCGAGCTTCACTTCCAATATCATTCTGGGGGTATGCCTTAGAAACTGCCGCCCACATTCTTAATCTTGTTCCAACAAAGAAGGTTGCCAAAACACCTCACGAAATGTGGACAGGAAAAGTTCCCTCGTTAGCACATATTAAGGTTTGGGGTTGTGAAGTTTTCGTTAGACGAGAAACTCACGACAAGCTTGAACCTCGTAGTGAGCGATGTGTTTTCATCGGCTATCCACAGAAAAAGTCATTTGGATATTTGTTCTACAGACCTAGTGAGAACGTGGTCTTTGTAGCACGGAGAGGAGTCTTTCGAGAGAAAGAGCTCATATGCAAAGAGGACAGTGGGAGCACCGTTGACCTTGAAGAAATTCAAGAGTCAGCAGATGAAGGAACCTTACAAACCGCTATGGTTCAACCAGAGGAAGAGATTCCAGTTGAACCCATTGACACTTCATTACCTCTTAGGCGTTCTAGTAGAGTTGGCAAGCCAACTGAGTTCTATGGTTGCCATATAACTGCAAATGGAGACACGTTTATCAGTGACAATACACTGGTAAATTTGGATGAGCCAACGAACTACAAGGAAGCCATGGCAGGCCCTGAGGCAGCCAAATGGAAAGAGGCAATGGACAGCGAGATCAAGTCTATGTATGACAACCAAGTTTGGAACTTGGTTGATCAACAACCTGGTCGGAAGACAGTTGGTTGTAAATGGATCTTCAAGAAAAAGATCGACATGGATGGTAATGTAAGCACATTCAAAGCACGACTGGTGGCGAAAGGCTTTACTCAAACCCCAGGGATTGACTATGATGAGACCTTCTCACCAGTGGCTAAGATAAAATCTATTAGGATAATGCTAGCCATAGCTGCGTTTCATGACTATGAAATTTGGCAGATGGATGTCAAAACTGCCTTCCTAAACGGAAAGTTGGCTGAGGATGTTTACATGAGTCAGCCAGAAGGTTTTGTGGATGCAAAGTTTCCCAATGGAGTATGCAAGCTTGAGAAATCCATCTATGGATTAAAACAAGCGTCTCGCAGATGGAATCTTTGCTTCGATGAGAAAGTCAAAGAGTTTGGTTTCTCTAGAAGTGAGGATGAGTCGTGTGTATATGTCAATGCTAGTGGGAGCATAGTCACCTTCCTGGTATTGTATGTTGATGACATACTTCTTATAGGAAATGACATTCCAACCTTGCAAGATGTTAAGTCTTGACTTGGAAAGTGTTTCGCTATGAAGGATCTAGGAGAGGCTGCCTACATTCTAGGAATAAGAATTTTAAGGGACAGGAGTAAAAGACTAATTGGACTTAATCAGAGTACCTACTTGGATAAAGTACTGAAACGTTTCTGTATGGAGAATTCCAAGAAAGGAGAACTGCCCATCCAGAGTAATACCAAAATGAGTAAGACTCAAAGTCCGAGTACAGATGAAGAGATAGCAGAAATGAGTAGAATTCCGTATGCTTCTGCTGTTGGTTCTATCATGTATGCTATGACATGTACTCGTCCTGATGTGTCCTTTGCTTTGAGCATGGTCAGTCGTTATCAGGGAAATCCAGGTAAAGCTCATTGGGTAGCGGTTAAGAATATTCTCAAGTATCTGCGAAGGACTAAGGACTAGGTCCTAGTACTTGGTGGCTGTGATACATTGAGAGTAACTGGGTATAGTGACGCCAGCTTTCAAACAGATAGAGACAACTTCCGTTCCCAATCTGGCTGGGTCTTTACCTTAAATGGAGGAGCAGTTACTTGGAAAAGTTCCAAGCAAGACACAGTGGCTGATTCTACTTGTGAATCAGAGTACATAGCGGTAAGCGAAGCATCAAATGAGGCAATTTGGTTGAAAAACTTCATCGAAGATCTTGGAGTTGTGCCAACAATCAAGGAGCCAATGGATATTTTCTGTGATAATGAAGGAGCGGTTGCATTAACAAAAGAACCAAGAGATCATGGCAGATCTAGACATATTGACAGAAAATACCATTTTATCAGACACAAGGTAGAAGAAGGTCTCGTTGTAGTGAGGAGGGTTTCATCTGAAGATAATCCTGCAGATCCACTCACAAAGGGTCTGAGTAGGGTTAAACACAATCAGCATGCTAGGAGCATTGGTCTGAGAGATGATGTTGGTTTTAGCAGTTAGATAGTTAGTTTGAAACTTATAACAAAGTAAATGTGATTGACTTTTGGTGATTAAATAATAGAGAATTATTTATGAGTTTGTTTACTACCTTTTGTCAATTGTTTATTATTGTGTTTCATTTTTGCATGTTTTTACTTCCCGAATAATTTGATTGTTCGAATTTCACAGTCGATCATACTTTTGGAAGTAAGTAGTGAATAAAAACTGTCATGAATAGAGTTGTGGATTGTCTAAAGAGTTTTAGACATAGCAATGGTATTGCTGCAATGTTCATGAGTACTTTGAAATGGAGATTTAAGTATTGGATTAACCCACCCTCAGAGAATTACTTCATGGAATTTATCACGAGTAATTCTGAGACGATAATATCTTATAATCTTTAAATGGAGATATATGAGTTGTGGTTTACAAGTCAGTTGTGCGTTGATAATATGTAAACGCATCAGTAACTTGATGTTATAAAACGTATTGTTGTGCATGATTTGATGAGTAAATGGTGCAAGCATATAGGTCAAAGTTTATTCGTTCCTTTTGCCCTAACGGGAAAAGCGATATCTTTGGGCCCCTCGGTGATTTGAAGTTGACATATAGTGTCGGGCCCGACCAGGACTAAATTGATGTGTTCATTTAGTAGTTCTATGTCAGTACAAATCAGAAATCGGGAAACAAAATACTGGACAAAGAGATTGATTATGTTCCATGTCTCATGTTCAAATGATATCTTGTAGAACGAAGGATTATATGATCTCTTATCTTAGGACACGAAACTGACTAGGTCAGAGTTCGACAATGGCTTTTGGAAGCTACAATTTGCTGATCAATTAGGAAGTTATTAGACTTATCCAAGTGGGAGACTGTTGGATTAGGTGTCTAAGTAATAATTATAATTGATAGCAGCATAGTCCTTTTGGGTTGCCCTCGAGATTCAAAAATAAGTATAACTAAAAGGAGAACAAAATTTCCTTTGGGAAATTAGTCCCACATTGGTGGGATAAGAAAACTGGAGGCTATCCAAGGCTATAAATAGAGCCTTAGGGATTCAGTCTAATTGACAACCTCTTGGCTTGAGTATTAGCCTCTTTTTTCTCCTCTTGGAAGAACTCTTTGATAGTTCATCCATACTTAGTTAAATTTTTGGATCGTTGGGTGTGATTCCATCAGAGGCACGACATTTGTGGTGCTTGCTTCCAAAAGATCTGAAGGGAAAATTTTAGTTGTTTACTATAACAACTAAAAGGTATGTAATTCTATTTTCTTCTATAGTAATTTTAATTATTTACTAGAATATTAGGATTCTTTTTATGTTCATAGTTATAGATTCAATTGTGAAAACACAGATCATGTTTTAGGTTGCATGCTCCCTTAAAAGTCTAAGTTTGTTTGTAATACCTAAAAACCCATCACGTGTGTTTTTGGTTGAAAATCTCCTTTTCTACCACACTTTTGGGAGATCCAACAAATGACCTCCTACTTAGGGTCGAGTATTGTTACCTCTTAGTTGAGCTCAGTTGGATAAATATGTCCACATTCATGTTTCCAGTTTTATTCTTTTATCTCACTCACCACTTCAGCAATATATCAATCAAATCCTAAAGTAGGTTGGAGCACTCGCTCAATTTCATTTCTTGTTTGTTGACTCCTTGGAATATTAGTTGGTTGTCATATTTGTCCTACTTAAAAAAGAGAAGAGATAAGAAGAGGAGATAATCATATATCTAGGTCGAAGAAAAGAAGAAGATGAAAATTTTAAACGAAAGGCTAATATGGTTTGTTATACTTGGTCGAAAAAATAATGGTGGACCTAATAACATTCAGTGAGTTGTTTCTAAATTGGACTTCCTTCTCTTGTTTATTGTTGGGATTGTTGCTGTACGTTCTTAGCCTACAAACCAAAAGTATAATCTTTTGGTAAAAGTTGTTTGCTGACAGGGTGCAGAGCTCACCAGAGTAAGATATCTTTGAGTTCAAATCCTATCATAAATATCTTCTGAAGAACTGGCGCAAATAAGAAAACGAACAATGCCAGCTAGAGCTCGTTCTAGCGCCAACGAGCCTTGAAAAATACCTTCAGGTAGGAAAAGCACTCGAATCTACGAGCAAAATATACACAACTTGAATCCATGAGAAATTGAGAGAGAAAAACTTAGTTTAATTGATAATCAAAAGTTGAATAAAGTTGAATAAAAAAACAAAGATACAATGGCCTTATGTCGGCAAACTAAAACGAATACTACTCTAACTAGAAAACCTAAATGAGTAAAAAAATAAAACCAATCAGAATTCAAATTAGACTGTGTTAAGAGTAATATTAGGATTAGAATACATATTGTATTAGAACTCTATTAGGACTAGAGTTTTCATTATTATGCAACTGTATTCTCTCCTATATATATGGGGGCATTGCCCTTCATCAATAACAACAATTCAGTTTTTTTTCCTTCAACTATTGTAACATGATATCAGAGCTTTAGTCCCAAAACCCTAGATTCTACTCTTTCTCAAAAAAAAATCAAACACCGGGCACCCACCCTCACTGCCATGCTGCCAATCTTCTCCACCATCAACAAACCACTCCTTGTTATATAAACAAAATCATCCTCCACTTGAAGCTCCTGCCAACAAGAAGAAACAAACCTCTCTTATCCGTCACGTGAAGCTCCCTCCAACAAGAAGAAACAACATCATCCTCCAACCACAACAATCACTGCAAGGAATTGGCGGGAGCTTAACTATAAAGTACAGTCATCACATTGAAATCTCTGAAGTGCACTGTTAGAAACAACATCCTAAGCATTGGAATCTCTAAAGAGGCTGTTCACCTCCCGCAGAGGCTCCCACACACAAGGAGCACCATCCAAAGCATCCTCCAGCACGTGCTTTCATCGCCATCGAATTGCTCTCCACCGTCAACGAACTGCTATCACCGAATATCGCCGTCAAACTGCTCGTGTGCCCTCGCCACCCGCGAGCATTGTGCCTCTAGCCTCTTTTTTTTTTTTTTCTTTCAACCGCCTGCAACACAACATAAGAAGAAGATACAAAGCGGGTTCAAAAGAAGCAACCCGACCTAATATCCTGATAACTTACATTGTTGGGTTTAAGTTGTAAACCCGTGATGAACCCGATGCGTATGCTACAGTAACGGATTCAGTACAATACAGACCCGTTAATACACCTCTTCGTTTTTGGATCGTAACTTGCACAGAGTCAGATTCAGGAGTTCTTCAAGGTGTTACGATCGTGATGACGAGAGCTTTGCATTTGACAGAGTTTATGTGATGCAACCCGTGGAGGATCTGACCTGTATGAACAGTTCTTTGACATGGAGCCTCAGTTTTGACAATATCTTCCACTTTTCACCGATTTTTTCTTGACATCTACAAAAGATTGGACCTATTGGTCAACATCAATTCAGTCTATACTACTTGGACACTCTCTTTGGGGACATGTTGACGTCACTTGTCCCTGTCCATCTGAGCTAGTGACCGATGTTAAGCAGAGGTCAAGAGTACAGTTGTTACAGTAAAGGCAACTTGGATCGATCATGATTGGAGGATCATCTCCTTCATCATTGCTTCCATTGATCACACGCTACGAGCGGATCTCCTTAGGTTTGTTGCAGCGGCCTCATTCTGAAATCACTTGATCAATCAGTATGTTCAGTCTAGTGGTGCCAGGGAGTACCAGCTTCTCGTCCAGTCATTGTCTGTCAAACAAGAAAATCGCACCATAAAAGAGTTTCACACTCAAATGCGGAAATTTTGGAGAGTTATGACAGAGGGTACCGGGCCTGACTCTAGTGCTTCTCGAGCGCTCCGGGATCGTCGTCAGCTCTTTATGGCCTTCCGCCCAGAGTTTCAACCATTATGTGGTCAGATCATTCATAGAGATTCTGTTCCCAGTTTCGATTCTGTTTTCTCTGACCTGGTTGTCGAGGAGATATGTCTGCACTCACTTTTCACCTTAGCCTCTACGCCTCCATCCATAAGTGAGTGTACTTGCAGTTGCCTCTTGGATTTCTTTTTTAGGCAGTCAACTCAGCACCACCACCAGAGCTTCCAACACTGATCGTACCAGACCCTATTGTACAATCTGCATGGGGACTGGTCATACTGACCGTTTCTGCCGTCACTCTAGATCTTGCAATCACCGCAAGGAGACGGGTCACATTGAGCGCAAATGTTTCCATCTTCATCCAGAGTTACTAGTTCAGGCACAACAACGGAGGAAGCAGCAGGGACTTTTCCCATTCGTATTTCCTCAATGGGACCTCATGTTATGACAGTTGATACAGTTCAAAACTCACCTACAGATATCCATCATCATCTTGCTCAGATTGAGTTACAGTTTCAGTGTCAGTCAGTATTCGCCGGTTCCTCTGCCTCAGCTTTCTCTGCTGTTTCGGGTATGTCTTCTCTTTAGATTTTAGATTCGGATGCCTCATATCATATGACTTTTAATTCTACCATATTATCTTTTATCACCCGCTTCCATCACATTTTCTACCACTGCATACAGCTGATGGCTCACAGCTAGCCATTACACAGACATGTTCTATTACCTCTCCCATACTCACTTTGCCTTTAGTTTTACATATTCCACATTTATGCATGAACCTCATATGCATCAATAGTTTGTGCGAAACTGGTCTTATCATTACTTTCGATTACTTCAATTGTTTTGTGTAGGATCCTCGATCAGGTTAGACGATTAGTCGTGCTCATAGGAATGGGAAACTGTACCACCTTGATTTTTTTATGTCCTTGTCAATAGTGATTTGAGTCATAGTCTTGCTGGTGTAGTTCGCTTCGTTGTCGATTTGTGGCACATATGTCTAGGTCATATCTCAGAGTCACGTCTAAAGAGCTTATTTCATAATGAAGCTCTTACACAAGTTTATTTTTCCCTTTATCTTTATGTACGGACTGTAAGTTGGCAAAACACTTCGCTCATTCTTTTCATAATAGTTTATCTCAAACACTAATGCTTTTCAGTTAGTTCATTCTGATGTCTGGGGCCCAACTCCAATTCTATCTAGGTCTGAATATTTATATTATGTAAGCTCTGTTGATGATTTCACAAGATTTACTTCAGTATATCTTATGTGTCAGCGATATGAGATCCTACTATATACCACACTTTCACTGCTTGATGTATACTCAGTTTAATGCGAAAGTTAAGACATTTCGCGCTGATTATGCTCGTGAGTATCTCTCCACTACCATGAGATCTATCCTTCAGTCTCATGATACTCTTTTCCAGCAGTCATGCCTATACACTCATGAACAAAATGGGGTAGCCGAGCGCAAGTGTCGTCACATACTTGAGACTGCATGTGCTATGCTGTATCCTCTTCTCTTCCTTGTATTTTTTGGGCAGAAGTTGTTCTCACCGCTGTCAACCTTATTAACATCACCCATCGTCTGTCTTGGCCGACAAGACACTCCATGAGCATCTCTACTCCTCTCCTCCTGATTATAGCATGCTCCGCACATTTGAGTGTACTTGCTATGTCCTCCTTCCTCCGAATGAGCGCACTAAGCTATCTGTCCGATCAGCTAAGTGCATCTTACTCGGCATTAGTTTTGAGCATAAGAGTTATCGTTGCTATGATCCCTTGACACGTCATCTTTTTTTATCTCCCGTCATGTCTCCTTCATTGAGGACTCTCTTTATTTTTCACCTTCATCTCAGGATGTACACTTTTTGTCGCCACCTGATACACCATCTGTTGAGTCTTCTAAATTTCCTATTGATCTGATTCTTTTAACTTCTACCGTGTCTATTCATCCAACTGATCATTCCGGTACAGTCTCCGCTACTATTATACCGACCCCGATTCTAGACCACGAGGATCTCCCAGTTACTACTACGCCACCATCACCTCCGACATCCACACCCCACCCCTACTTCCCCACCACCACCGCCACCACCACCGCCACCACCACCTTTCCATCGCTCAGAGCGCCCGTACAAGCCACCATCTGTCTTACCCATGGTTGTATTGGTCCTATTAACTAGTTTGATTTTCTAGTACCATATCCTTTTCACCACAGTTTCAGACCTTTCTTGCCACCATACGCACTACTAGTGAGCCCAATTCTTACTGGAGGCTGTTCAATACCCTGAGTGGAGAGAGGTCATGGCAGAGGAATTTCGTGTATTTCACCAGACTAGTACTTGGGATATTGTTTCTTGTCCGGTGGGTGTTAAACTGTGGGTTGCAAATGGATCTTCAAGGTCAAACATCGACCTGATAGTTCCATTGAGCGGCACAAGGCCACCTGGTTGCCAGAGGATTTACTCAGGTCATGAGATTGACTACGATGAGACTTTTGCACCTGTTGCTCAGATGACCACAGTTCGTACTTTACTGGTAGTAGCTGCAGTTCGATATTTGCCCTTATATGAGATGGATGTGAAAAATACTTTTTTTCACGGCTCACTGACTGAAGATGTATATATGCAGCCACCTTTAGGTCTTACTACACATCCGGGTCATGTTTGTCATCCTCGTCGTGTTATATATGGTCTCAAACTGGCTCCACGAGCTTGGTTTGAGTGTTTTCGGTGGGCCCTTATATCATTTGATTTTTAGCAAAGCTCAGTGGCTGATTTTCAGGATAGTTTTCATGATCACCCAAAGGATGATTTCCAGGAGAGTTTTCAGGATCACTCTCTGTTTGTCCTGACCTCGCCACATGGGTGTTTTCTTCTATTGTTGTGCATTGATGATATGATAGTTACAGTTGATGACACTGTAGGTATTACTGATACTCAGAGATACCTTCATCGTCAGTTTCATATAAAGGACCTTGGTCATGTACGGTACTTTCTTGGGTTAAAGATCGCTCGGCTACGCGGGGGATCTTTATTCACAGCAGAAATACATATATGATATTATTGACGCTGCTTACAGACACAAAGATAGCAGATATTCCACTAGAGCTTCATTTGAAGCTCATTCCTTCAGATGGTACACCACTTGCAGATTCTACTAGGTATCGTTAGTTAGTTGGTAAACTTGTTTATCTCTATTTGACGAGACCAGATATTGCCCATGCTGTCAGCATTGTCAGCCAGTTTGAATCAGCACCACACTCTGCTCACTATAGTGCTCTTCGGATTCTCAGATATCTCAGAGGCACCATCACTCAATTACTGTTCATGTCATCCACCTCTTTATTAGAGCTTACGCTTATTCCGATGCTGACTGGTCTAGTTGCTCGTACACTCGCCGCTCTACCACTGGTTTCTGTCTGTTCCTCGGTGATTCCCTGATCTCGTGGCGAAGCAAGAAGCAGGCTATTGTTTCAAGTTCCAATTGCGAGGCTAAGTTCAGGGCTATGCAACTACCATCAGGGAGATCGTTCATGTGAGGAGACTTTTAGTAGACTTTGGTATTTTTCTTATGTGCTATAAAGATTGCCACTAATCTAATCTTTCATGAGAGGATGAACCGTATTGAGATCGACTGCTACTTCACTCGTCAGCATTTCATTTCAGGCACTATATCACTCTCATATATTCGCTCAGAGGAGCAGATTGCAGACTTCTTTACAAAGTCACATACTACAACGAGATTTGGAACATTGCTGAGCAAACTCATGTTGTTTGACCTACCATGAGTTTGAGGGAGGGGGTGTTAAGAGTAATATTAGGATTAGAATACATATTGTATTAGAACTGTATTAGGACTAGAGTTTCTATTTTTATGCAACTGCATTCTCTCTCTATATATATGAGGGCATTGCCCTTCATCAATAACAACAATTCAGTTTTTCCCTTTCTTCACTATTTGAGCAGACTGAAAAACTAAATCGCACACAGACTCGGATACGGCTAACATGCCAGGCCTGTCGATAGTAGGATGACCCCTGTTGACAGACTGTATAACTTCAACTCTCAGAAAAACGCTCTGAACTCAGCCTCTCGACAGCTGAAATTGGCTATCGACAGCTTGGTTCAGTCTGTCGACAACTAATTTTGGCCGTCGAGAGGCTTAAAATTGACCTGCTGTCTTGATTTTCCTCCTACATCAAGAACATCCTCATGTATGTTGTACTCTACATTTAAGACTGTGCGCGCTTTTTTCCACGTGAGGGGTAGTGTTGGGAGTGTTGCAATTTATTTGATAAAAGTGGTTCACTGACATTTATCTTATGTTGTTCAAGAATGGTTATACAGATCTGAGTGATGTAGCAATGAATTTAATGCTTCCCCATTATTTGTATTGGAAAGTATTTGAACCTGCCTATAATTAGGCAAGAATTTTCCTTGTGTCTCCAACATAGCTGCTCTTCGTAATCTTGTATGAGACCAGGACATTAACCATATGACCTATGAGGTACCTGTATGTAGTACGCTCATTAACCACTCAATCTACAATAGAAACTAATCCTGAATCTCAAATAGCCATTATTTATTAGGATAAATGAGATGGTAAGCTTCCCTTGTGATTAATTTTTTTTTTTAAATTAAGAACTCTCAAATGTATTTTTATAGCCGTCAGTTCTAACATTCTCCAAGTTGGCCTTACAATGAATTATGTAACTTGAGCCCTGCCCAGGTTCTGTATTTTATAAAACAATTCTATTTGCTAGTAAGCTTAATGAAGAATTCCAACCATCTTGGAAAATGAGATAGTAGTGATTGAAATCTAAATTCTTTAACCATATTACTAACTTATAGAAAATGGAAATGACGTTAGGTATGAGAGAAATATAAATAGGTAATATGTGTAGCGGATTTTTGCAGGAGCACTTGTACATAAGACATTTGTCCTAGATAGTTTCTTACTTTACCAACAGTCGTAACAAAGCAGGTTGCATTGTCCTTGACAGCTTCACTTGTTCTGTTTAGTCTTTTTTTGGGATGCTTATCATGGCTCACAACTTTGGACATGAGTTTTATTGTGGGTGTAGCTGAAGCCAAAAGTCAAATGTCAGGCCTGTGGGTTTTATGAGTAGCTGGAATACTGTGATCTTTGGCACTTTTTTTCTTCTTTTCTTTTCATTTGCTTGTGTATGTGCTTTTTGTGGGGGTTAGCTTCTGTGGGGTATATGCGTGCATTCATGCCCTGTCTTGGGAATAAAGAACATAGCTTTGTATATGCATGGGTTTTTATGGCACTTTTCTACCCTCCACTATGCATGGGTTAATTACTAGGAAAGAAGCTCATCGGAGGTTTTTGTGAGTGACTCGAATTTGGGCCTACTTGGAGTAGAGGAATACCGTGTCCATCTTTCATGCTCAGGTTTTCTTATTGCTGGGCTCTCTTCTTCACATCTATGGGATGCGTGGCTTGGGTTATTTTCCTCTATTATTTATGTTGTCTCCTTACATTGTTGCTGAGTTGCTGAGATCTACAGCAGATTGTGAAGAGCAGTCTATTTGAAGGGGCAGGTGCTATTTGCTCCTATGTTTCGTGATACTCCATCGTATTTTCTTGCGAATGCTACTTAATATGAGGTGTACGCAAAAAAAAAAAAAAAAAAAAAAAAAAAAAAAAAAAAAAAAAAAAAAAAAAAAAAATCTTCTGACTGTGTTTTTCTTTCATATTTTCATTTCATTTTATTTTTTAAATTTTCATAACTATTTGCAGATCTATTTACTGATACAATTGGGTTCACATCCAATGCCTCAACATGATCCAAGTTGCTCCTAGTTACATAATGATTATGCTTACAGGCATACACATGTCTACATATGCATGTATGTGTCTCAGGCATAGTGATTGCTTCTCTAGGAATTTATACTACTTTGTGGTCAAATGTAGAAATATTATCAAATAAAATTCTTAAATATGAAATGTTTTATGTTTTTCCTTGAAACGCCCCTAGTAATGTGGCAGATGTCAATGCATAACTTGAAAAATTTTCAATTAGTGAACTTTTCAAAGTGACAAAGTTATCATACTTCTTAGCTGCCTCCCCATTAAGAATAATATGTAAAGACATGTTTGTATACGATGAATCATTTCCTTTCTGATTATGATAGGATTCGATTCATGACTCACCCTCCTACTACTATTCTGCAGTTGGGCATGGCGAGTGCACTGGAAACTCTTTGTGGACAATCTTTTGGTGCAAAACAATACCACATGTTGGGCATCTACTTACAAAGGTCATGGATCATCTTATTCTTCACCACCGTAGCGATCCTTCCACTATTCATCTTCTCGACCCCAATCCTCATACTCCTTGGTCAAGACGAAGATGTTGCTAAAATGGCTGGTACAATCTCTAAGTGGTTCATACCGTTTATGTTTTCCTATATGTGGAGCTTTTCCTCCAGATGTACCTCCAGGCTCAGAGCAAGAACGTGATCATCACATATCTGGCAGTCCTGACGCTTAGTATCCATCTCAGCCTTTCTTGGTTCCTGACTGTAAAACTCGGGCTTGGCCTTCCTGGTGTGATGATATCAATGATAGTGGCGATGTGGATCCCCGTTTTGGCCAGCTCGGGTTTGTATTCTTTGGTGGCTGCCCTCAGACGTGGAAGGGGTTCTCTTCCAGTGCTTTTAAAGATCTTGGGGCAATTGTAAAGCTCTCATTGTCATCCGGGGTCATGCTCTGGTATGTCTTAAATTCATGATCTTTAAATTCAAAGCTGACTAGTCCTAAATGAATGCTATTTGGTCATTTTGACTATTTTTTTTTCTCTCTTTCCAGTTTGGAGTTATGGTACAACACAATATTGGTCCTCCTAACTGGGCACATGGAGAATGCAGAAATTGCTCTTGATGCACTCTCCATATGGTACTAATATGGTTGAGTTCTGATTTTTGTATAGTTTTTCTTTCATTTTCTTGTTATATTTGACATTGAAGTTTTATCTTTCCTATCATTTTTCTGTGGTCATTTTTTATGCTAAACAGCCTCAACATTAATGGATGGGAGATGATGATATCCTTGGGTTTCATGGCAGCAGCGGGGTATTCCTCGAAACAAGCTTCCTTAAATGCTTTTTTCTTATCATTTCTGTAATCATATATTTGTACTTGATATTTCTTTATTGACTCAAACCTTTAAAATGAATTATTTTCTCGAGTAAGCAAAGCATCAAGTAATTATGTTGACGCTAATGGGCTTTGCTGCCATGCATGTTTCCAAATGGAAGCCATTAAAACTATATTTTGATGCCCGTTTATATGAACATATATTTCCCTATATTTAACATTTCATGTTCAGATTCATGTGCTATTTCCTTATTTTTTTGTTTTTCTTACTGAAAATACAGTTTACTGAGTCCAACCCTTTCTCAAACTGTCAAGGTTCATCGCATGTCTCAGATAGTGATCCATGTTAAGATATAATAAGTCTATTATATTATAGAATAGTATTTGGAGTGATTCATGTAGTAGGATTTGGTTTTGTATGTTATGATATGTAGGACGCTTCTCCCACCCAAAAGTTGGCGTGTCCGCTACTCACAAACACGTGTGTCCATGTGTGTACGACACGTGTTTAACACTTACAATTATTTATTAAAAATAATACACATAAGATCGAGAATATTATTGGTCTTTGACAACAGTTAACTATTTTGTAGATCATTTTACGAAAATTAAGTTCTTTTGTGTATTAAATTAGCCAAAATATATATAATTATTAGTAAAATATGCATATATTCAGAAGAAATTTGCATATTTAGCCATTTCTCTTGTGCATAGATTTTGGATAATTTCAGTGTTGAACACCTCGTGTCCGTGTTTTCAAATCATTGCTTGTATGGTTGATATAAAGAGGCATGTTCTCATGGATTTATATAACTGTATTTTGTACTTTTCTTGATAATTAATAAAGATGTAGTTCTTTGGAGTAAATAAAATATTTTTTTTGTAAATCTAACATGGTATCAAAACCTCGGGTATAAGAAATTTCTTTGTTCACTTTCGCAGTCTTCTTCTGTCTTCTATCAATATCTTTAATTCCTTGAGGTTTAAACTAATAGATGCTTGTTAGATATATCATATATCTATCATATGGCTACAAAATGTTGGTGTTCAGTAGTAAGTGGATGACCTATGTGATGCGAACTGTATAAATCCAGTATAATTCCTCCAAAAAATCAAATTCATCGTGATAAATACTGTAAGGACTCGGGGCGCCATCCCAAAAGACTAGCCTTCTAGATGGAGTAGCCCAAATCTTTATAAACCCAAGACCATCCCCATGTCTAGCCGATGTGGGACTATTTGTTCGACCCAAATCCCAACAATCCTCCTCTCGAATAAAGAGTCTCCCTGTAAGCTTATCTTCACACCTGGAAGACATATGGTCAATCGAGATCGAGATCTCCTTCACTGCGTTACAACGCACGCCTTCGTGTAGCAGGGCTCCGGTGCCAATCTCGAGAGCTCAACTAGCTCTACATAGAGACTTACTTTATTGCGCCTTTTTTGCGCCATGGGAATTGAACAGGTTTTATCCCCCTCTCAAACAGAGAGTTCGGGCTCCCTACAAGCCGATCTTCCTCACTCCTCATTCGAGAAGATCATGTGCTCAATCGAGGTCACTCCGCTTCACTGCGTTGGATGACAACATGTCTTATATGAAGCACCTGGAGCACTCTGCTTCACTGCGTTGAATGACAACACGTCTTATATGAAGCACCTGGAGCACTCTGCTTCACTGCGTTGGATGACAACACGTCATATATGAAGCACATGGGGCACTCCTCTTCACTGCGTTGGACAACACGTCTTACATGAAGCACTTGGAGCATGATTACCTCCCTCGAGAGCTCAATCTTTATAGACCTAGCTTAACAGAGGACCACTGTGTCTTCCGCTGCGCCCTGGGGGGATCGAACATCACCCACACACAAAACTAAGTTCGGGGCATGACTCTGATACATTTGTAAGGACTCGGGCCACCATCCCAAAAGACTAGCCTTCTAGGTGGAGTAACCCAAATGCTTATAAACTCAAGACTATCCCCTTGTCTAGCCGATGTGAGACTATTTGTTCGACCCAAATCCTAACAAATACTTCTTACAGCACTTACGGACTAAACATTTTTGGCACAGTCAGGCTATATTTCAAATTAATTTCTAAATATGAAGTGTTTATTTTAAAGAGAGGTAGCTCCAGAAGTTCAATATTTTTTTAACAGTCTTTGCATTGTCATGAAGCTAGTCAAATTTCATAATCTGAAATGTGTTTGTGCATCGATTGGATTTGTTATAGTTCCATCTATCCATGGTAGATACCATAGTAGTTTGTTAAAAAATCAATCATATGTTCCATTATATGGTTAGCAACAATGAAAAATTCACTGTGACCTAAAAGTTTGACTGCGTGTTCCGCAAACCATTAGTACATCAAACCATATGATTGGTATCAATTCATTCTGATACTTTTTTTTTTGAGAGAGCAATGCATTTCGATACTCACATGGAAATTTGACTCAAAAAGTTAGTTGGTAGGTTTTGGGCCAACATCGTATATTGTGGTAAATAGGTAATATGTGTTGGAATATCAAATAAAAATGTCTTTTATGACATTAATTTAAGAGTAGAAGAGACACCATGAGATGAAGAAATGAAGAGTCATCATCATTAATTAGGAGAAATGAAGAGTCATCCTCGATTGAAAGAAATAAAGAGTCATCATCATCAATTAGAAGGAATGAAGAGTAATCAATTTGGAGAAATTAAAAGTCACCATGATTTGAAGTTAAAAAGTCATATATGCATTATTGTCATTTGTTTATGATATTAAAGTAGATGGTTGGTATTCTTGTAAGTTTTTTCTTGAAGCTTATAAAAGACTAGTGTACCTCTTTATTTTTTCAAGCAAGCAAGAAGAAAAAAAAGTTGAATTAGATTCATTCTCCACTTAAAATTTTAGATTATAGTATATTAGTCCGTAGATGAGGTTACTTTTTTCAAACAACCTGACGAGCCCCTACATGAGGTTCCACCACCAGCTACACCATCTCCTCAACATGCTACACTATCTCCTGCAAGAGGTTTTCATCTTCCAGGAAAGGTAATAGTAGCGAATCCTCCGTGCAACGAGGTCCATCAAAATGAGAAGCCTCAGGGAGATTTATGAGCAGATAGAGAAGATGGAGAGACTAATCTTTTCTGTTTATATGCTAATCATGAGCCTCTCACTTTTCAAGAGGCCAAGGATTGTTGGCGATCAGCAATGAAGAAGAAGATGCATGCCATCCAGAAAAATGACACATGAGAGTTGACAACACTTCCACAAAATCACAAGGCAATAGGTGTCAAATGGGTGTACAAGATCAAACGCAAAACAGATGATGAAGTTGATCGGTACAAGGCGAGGCTTGTAGCGAAAGGTTACAACCAAAATACGGCATCAACTATGAAGGAGTTTTTGCACCAGTTGCTCGAGTGGACACGGTGGGACTATTAATTTCACTTGCAGCTCATCACAGGTGGAAGATATATCTTCTAGATGTCAATTCAACATTTCTCAATGGTATTTTCTTGAAGAAGGGGTATGTACAACAACCAGAAGGTTTTCTGGTAAAAGGGCAAGAAGACAAAGTATATCACCTAAAAAAAGCCTTGTACGGCTTAAAGCAGGCACCACGGGCATGGAATGCCCGAAATGATGTTTATCTTCATCAAAAACAGCTTCACCAAATGTCCTTATGAGTATGCCATCTATATGAAGAGGAACCATCAAGGCAAATTTTAATAATTTGTCTTTATATTGATGATTTGTTATACACAAAAGTATCGCCGAGATGCTGCTTGCTGAATTCAAGGAGGCGATGTTCAATGATTTGAGATGACAGACAATAGATTGATGTCCTATTTTCTTAGTATCGAAGTGAAGCAACAATAAGATGGGATATTTATATCTCAAAAGAAGTACATGAAGGAGATCTTGGAGAAATTCAAGATGAGTAACTGCAACCCAGTGAACACCCCAATAGCCACAAGAATGAAGCCATCAAATGGGAGATTTTGTAGACTCGACTTTTTTCAAAAGTCTAGTTGGTAGTCTGAGGTACTTGACGATCACAAGGCCCGATATTGTTTATGGAGTCGGACTTGTGAGTCGCTATATGGAGACACCGAAGGAGTCTCATTAGCTAGCTGCGAAGAGAATTCTAAGGTATATCAAAGGCACACTCAACCTTGGTCTATTTTATACTTATGGTGAAATTGCAGAGTTAGTAGGCTATTCAGATAGCGACTAGGGAGGTGACCAAGATGAGAGAAAAACACCACTGGCAATGTCTTCTATCTTGGGTCAACTGCATTTTCATGGACCTCAAAGAAGCAAGGAGTTGTGGCCTTATCTTCATGCGAAGCAGAGTTGTGGCAGCTTCATCTACTGTATGTGAAGCTATTTGGTTGCGGAACATTTTAAAGGAGTTGGATCATCCACAAGAAGAAGCGACTGTAATATTTGTGGACAACAAATAGCCATCCAACTTGCAAAGAATCCAGTACATCATGGGAGGAGCAAACATATAGATACACAGTTTCATTTTCTCAGAGGCCATGTAAAATAGAAAACCGTGGAGCTGGAGTATTGTCATACCATGGAGCAAGTAGCAGATATTTCATCAAGCCATTACCTATTGAACCTTTCAAAAGGTTAAAAGAAATGCTCGGTCTGAAACATTTTGATTTAAGGGGGCATGTTGGAATATCAAATAAAATATCTTTTATGACATTAATTTTAGAAGTAGAAGAGACACCATAAGGTGAAGAAATGAAGAGTCATCATCATCAATTAGGAGAAATGAAGAGTCATCAATTGAAAGAAATGAAGAGTCATCATCATCAATTAGAAGGAATGAAGAGTCATCATCAATTTGGAGAAATTAAAAGTCATCATGAATTGGAGAAGTTAAAGAGTCATATATGCATTATTGTCATTTGTTTATGACATTAAATCTAAAATAACAATATAATCAAAGGTATCTTCTTTGCACTTTAGCTCCATAATGTTCCCACAAGACCATTTAGAATACTCCCATATATCTAGAAGTTATTGCCACTATTATGGATAGGAATAATGCTTCCAAGTCTGAATGATATTTTCTCTAGAAGAAAGTGACATTTTTTTTTTTTTTTGCTGTTATTGATTTACTCTTTGAGAGTGTTTTATCATGTGCTTTTTTAAGAAAAAGTTTAACTTTATTCCACTTTGTGTTTGTTCTATTGTGTTTGGAAATTTATGCAGTGTGCGAGTTGCAAATGAACTTGGTGCAGGGAGTGCAAAACGTGCAAAATTTGCGATTGTTAATGTGGTTCTCACATCCTTCATCATTGGATCTATTCTCTTTGTACTTTTCCTTCTGTTCCGAGGGAGAATCGGTTATGTATTCACAAGTAGCTCTAAAGTGATAAGAGCAATTGCTGATTTATCTCCTTTGTTGGCCTTCTCCATACTTCTAAACAGTGTTCAACCAGTGCTTTCAGGTGCGTGTCTATCTTGAGACTTTGTGGACATGGTCTTATGATGAGAATATAAGAATATAAATAGGAGTATATGAGAAGAATAAGATTTAGTGTCTTACGTAAACACTTTTTGAGCACGAGCTAAGCTAATGAAAACAAGAAATTGTTTTTGTTGACAGGAGAAATGAAAAAAGGTTCTCTTTTTTGTTCAATTTTTAAATTTTTTTTTTTTTTTTTTTTGGTTAATAGCAATGGCCAAAGGTTTTAAACTTACAAAAAATTAACACTCTTTCGAAAATTCTATCTAATGTGCATATAGAGTGGAATGGCTGAAATTATTGCTTGTAACGGAGGGGAAATTTCTCTTTGTAAGCGATTGTGCTAGTTCCAAGTTATGCTATTCAATATGCCGGTGTCTGGATTATCTGTTCTAAAATCCAGTATGAAGCTCTTTGTCGAGTGATGTTGTGTCTACCTCTTTTTCATAACTGAAACAACTGGCATTTCAGTGTTTCCACCAACACTAGAGTATGAAAAAGAATCATGGTACTCTATTTTATAACTTTAGCCCTTCAATCGAGTTGATCCATGTTGATGGCTTGTATTTTTGTTTCTCCATGTCTGTTTAAGCTTAAGGAAGTCCTGAACTGCTTGGCAATGTATGAACAGGCAGTCTTTTAAAGGTTTTGTTCCATACTCACAACGCGGGCTGCATGTCTGATCCATTTGCAGTCCTCCATCACTTGATCGAGCTTTGTTGACAGTTTCCTGTTACTTAACTTCCAGATGAACCGTGATTTTTTTTTTCTTTTGATCCTTGCTTTGCCTTGTTTCTTTGGGCCTGTCTGGTTCCCTTGGTGATTACATGGGTGAACAATAGGTTGTTGAGTCTGTTCTTGTAATCAGTTCCTTGAAAAGCTCTCTGGAGAAAATGATCATCTTCTCTCACTTATCGTTCGGTTTGAAACTCACCGTCTTCTGCAAGCACTTCTCTGCAATTTAAAGCCCGCTGCCCTCCTTCGAGAGTGATGTAAAACCACCTGCATCGCAATCACCTTCAAATCACAACCAAATTTAAATTGCGAACAAGATAAGATTTGGGTTTCCACCCCTTGCACGGGCTTCTCACCCTAAACTCGAGAGCAGCAGAACTCAAGAATTTAACAAATAATTTGAGGAAAAGTTTAATCATTCATTAATTTTTAAGATAGTCTGGGGGGCCTTATATAGGCTTTACAAAAAAGAACTACTGGGAAATAACCGATGTGGTACTAAACACCCACAAAGGAACACAAATTAGACTAAAACATCTACTACAAATAAAGCTGAAACAAAATACTAAATAATAAGCTAAGACATGAAAAGATAAATAGGAGCTGCGTGATGTCCTCATCAATTCCCTCGGGGTGGGAGAAACTCGACCCTGTCGAGTGAGGACTCTCCTCACGAAGCAGCTCAATCTGGCCAAGGTGATGGTCGTGCCAGCAGCATGTATACATCATGTCGAGACCATGGTGGCGGAGGAGGAGCTGGTCTCCATGACAGATCGGTGGTGGAAGATAGCAGCACGATCAAGGAACAGGGAGTAGAGCGAGGTGCATCGTCCTGGCTGAAAGCGGAGCTGATACCAGGATCCCACGGGTTATCCAACTCGTAAGCAATGTACACAATCCTCTTCAGAGTCATTTCGAAATTTCACGCCAAGCATGCAACTTTCTCGTGGCCTCAGAGTGACTCGTAACCATCACCCTATCATCAACTGTAAATTCCTGCAAAATACTATATGGGTATGCAGCAAATTTGTAGGTGTTATTGCAAATTGCTATCAGCCTAGTGATATCATCAATATGTGCAACAGGCAGATGCAAAGCAGTAGGTATTCTAAGTATAGCTCCTAACGATGGGAGAACGAGAGATATAATATGCCTAGAAGGACTTACATCTAACAAGGGAGGTACACGGGATTCGGGCACAAACTCTAAACAACCCGAAAAAGAAGTATTAGAAACCATTTGTTGAATCTTGGCAAGAAATTCAGGTGACTCCCCAAAAGATGAATTGATAGGAATAACCAAAAACTAGGTTCAACACAAGGAGACTCGACTAGCTGATTAGGCACAATGGGTATATTAGGTTCAACTGTTTCGTCCACATCATCATTGGCACTATCAGAAGACTTATGAATTTCACCAATAATTTGTGTGACAGAATCAACTGTCATGTCTTCAATATATTAACAATTTTAGAAGAAACTTGGTCATCCTTAACAGGCTTCAATTCGTCAACTTCATCAGTGGACACAGTTCTAACAGGTTGACTCTCCGAGGGGCACTGATAATGATAATGTCCATAGCCCTTACAGTTAGAACATTTGACCTTGGCATTGATTAGCGTTTTGAAAGTCAAATCTAATTTTAATGCAACTTCAAAAGCATCTTCAACGGTGTCTAAGTCATAGGGGCCAGTAATCATAGCATGTTTTATTTTAGGCCGTAAACCCCAAATAAACCTAGTTAGAGTCTCAGAAGGGTGCTCTCTCACTTCACTGCGATGGGTTAAGTCCTTAAATATGGTAATGTACTCATGAACGGACATATGACCTTGATGGAGATTGTGTAGCTGGTCTAAGTGGGAGTCCCTATCATGCTGATTAGTCATGATGACTCAAGCAAGCAAGCAGATGCAATGGAGAGCCCTAAAGTCAGTTAAACTAAATGTATGAACTAAACAAAAAAATTCCCTAAAGTTTAAGCTTTAAATGTAAATAAAATGCATGCCTAAAATGATGAAAAGATACAACCACTAGATCGAAGCAAATAGTATTTCTACCAAATTATAGCAATCCGTATAGTAGTTGCAAGTAATCAACATTTAATGAATTAGGTCAAGTTGTGATATCACCTGAGGTGGAGTCGTTCACACCCAAACGCAAAATTCTCGAAGATTCCTTAGAGAAAAATTCACACTCAAGAGTTGAGATTGCTGTAGGCACGTAGTACTGGTCGTCACGAATCCATTGCCTCGAAAACGGATCAATTCGGACTTGGAACGAGTCCTGAACGACCTCTGGAAGATATGTTGCGATCTGGACTGAGTCAGGAGAACTGGATCTGGACTGAGTCAACTTAGTGAGTTAACCCGGTTGCTGATGTCAGCAGTGACGTCACTTAAGTGGATCGGGTCAGGTTCAGGTGCAAATCGCTCTACCCGACCAAACCGGGACCCGCAACCCGTTATGAGTTATCTTAAAAACCCAAACGGGTTTAAAATGGGCCGGTTGGGTCTGGATCCGGCCCAACCGCTTAGGATCTGACCCAAGCCCTATAAGGATTTGGGTTGGGTTTTAAAGGTGAACCCAACCCTGCTCCTCCTCGAACTGGTATCGGGCTAGGGCTTGGAGGAACCTTCAACAGCGGCGGCGGCGGCGGAGATCTCTCCTTCGACTGGAGCGGCGGCTCTGGTGACGGCGACCCGGGGCGATCGCCGGTGAGGCTCCTTCGAGACGGTGGCTTCGTCGATCGGAGGCAACGATGAAGATGAAGACGAGCGGTGGCGACGTCCGAGGAAGATGGCGGAGCTCCGATGAGGCCTTGGCGGGGAAGATCCGATCGGTGGGGGCTTCAGTCAGAGGCGTCGGAGAAGAGAAGACGTCGGATCCGCTCTGATCGAGGCTCGGATCCACTTTGATCAGGGCACAGATGGCAGCTAGGGCAAAGGCGGAGCGGGAGCAGCGGCGACGGCGACTCGGATCAAGGGTGAAGGCGACGGCGAGGGCAGGTGGCGACGATGTATGGGTGTCGGCGTCGGCGAAGGCTCTGTTGCTCGGGAGTGCGAAGAGAGTGGGAAGGGGATCTGGTCGTCGGAGTCGCCTTCACTGGTGTCGGCGGCGACGAATGGGCGGTGAAATCGCAGACAGAGGAAGAAGAGGGGGGCACGGTGTTGGAGGTCTTCGATGTTGATGACGATGGAGATGGTTGAAGACAGCGGTGATGCGGCGTTGCTTGACGGCGATGTGGGCGCGGCGGAGGTGGCGTGGCTGGATCGTTGAAGGCGGGGGAATTGAAGAACAGGGAAGGAAGGGCGTGGCTGTGGTTGATCTCTGACGACGGTCTCTGTCGACGTGGCAGAGGAAGAGGACGAAGACGAGGACGATGGCGGCGCTCCGGCTGCGGTGGTGGCGGGTCGTGGATGACGTCGAAGGTGGCGAGAATTGGGGCGGCGTGGAGGCTTGAAGACGACGCTGAACAGTGCTGATTAGGAATTTCAGGATTTTTTTTTCTTTTTTTTTTCATTGTATTTTTTCGACGGAATCTCACTGTAATCTTTTTTTTTTCACTGTATTTTTTTTCACTGTATTTTTTTTGACTGGATCTGGTTTATAGATCTAGGGTTTTGGGAACTGGAAGAAAATTTGGAAAAAGAAAAATTTGAAGGGGATTGAAAACCTGTGCTCTGATACCAAAATGATGTAAAACCACCTGGATCGCAATCACCTTCAAATCACAACCAAAATTTAAATTGCGAATAAGATAAGATTTGGGTTTCCACCCCTTGCACGGGCTTCTCACCCTAAACTCGAGAGCAGCAGAACTCAAGAATTTAACAAATAATTTGAGGAAAAGTTTAATCATTCATTAATTTTTTTAAGATAGTCTGGGGGGCCTTATATAGGCTTTACAAAAAAGAACTACTGAGAAATAACCGATGTGGTACTAAACACCCACAAAGGAACACAAATTAGACTAAAACACCAACTACAAATAAAGCTGAAACAAAATACTAAATAATAAGTTAAGACATGAAAAGATAAATAGGAGCTGCATGATGTCCTCATCAGAGAGTTCTGCCCAATCAGAAGCCCACTGCCCTCCAAGGATTCTTTTTCTGATGAGCACCAGCAGATCAGAAGAACCGATTTTGAGGCTTCTTTACCTTCTCTTTCAAATCCAGGCTCTCTGATTATGAGCTTTTTCTCGCCTAGCCTTCTTCTATCGCATACACCTTCGTTGAGTCCTTAAATAAGATGGTTAAATCAAACAAAGGCAAAAGGGAAACTTTAGTCCCATATTGGAAATGCAAAGAGATGAAGAGTTGAATAAGATTAGACCCAAAACTCTAATAGGAGTCTCTCTTTTGGGGTCATATTGTGTTCTATGACTATTAGCATTAACCGATGTCCATCAAATTTATTCTGCCTCTATCTCTACAAATGACTGTAAGAGGTTATGTTGAAGATCTTGGGCTTAAAATATAAGCATGGAATGACCAGTACAAGTGGGATGCAACGTTGCGTGACAGAACACAGTTCAAGGTGGAGACTATAATAATTTGTCTTCAAATCATGGTCTCTAGTTAATTCTCATTGGTACGAGCTAAGATGGATATTGTCCAATCTTATTGGTAATAACTCGAATCCAGCTTGCAAACACTCATGTTATGAAGGGAAAAAGAGATACAAAGCAGAAGGGAACTTTATTCCCATATCGTAAAATGATAGGGAGATGGATAGATGGTTAAATAAGATTGGACGCAAGACTTCAATAGGGTTTTCGTCTTTTGGGTCACATTAGGTTTTACGACTGTTAACCTTATATCCTTCAAGGTTGACAAGTCTCTGTCTCTTCACTTCGGTGATCTGCCCATCTCCCTCCTCCGAGAGCATTTTTCCTCTGAGAGCTCCTATCCACATGGAAGTCCACCCATCTCTGGAAGAGCTTTTATGACAAGCAGAAGCAGACTGGGAACAACGCTCTTATTCCAAGGCCTCATGACCTGCTTCAAATCCATCATCCATGCTCTGTCGAAAGTAGCTTGAAAATAAAAGTTCATCTAGAGAGCCAGGAAAAGTTTAGAAATATTATGTTTGTTAGGATTTTGTCTTGTTTTCAAGAGGTTATGATGGTCCCAGAAGATCCAATCGAGTTGGAGAAGATAATACTTGAAGCAGAAGAAGCGAACCAAGTAGGTGCAGATTAGTCGACTTATAAAGTTTATAAGTTGACTAATGCACAAGACCAGTCGACTAGAATTCGACTAGAGCAGATACAGAAACAGAAACAGAGAGGAAGCATTATACAGTAGTCGACTATATAGTTTATAAGTCGACTAATGATAGGGATTAGTCAACTAATCATCAAGTCGACTAATCAAGACGTTTTCTGAAGCAGAATCATTTTTTTAGGCTCTGATTTTCTTTTTTGGTGGAGTACAAATATAATTCAGTTTCTATTCAATGAAGATTTATTTTTAAAGATTAAAGGGTATAGAATTCTTCTAGTCAAGAAGATCAACTCCTTGATCAAGATTCTTCAAGCATCCAATGACCAAGATCATCTCATAGTTTAAATAGGAGTTGTATTCTAAAATCCTATAAATAAAGATTGTAACACAGTATTGTAAATTAATCTCAAGTAAAGGAGATCAGAAGAAGCTAAGAAAGACAGGAGCAAGATGAAGGTGCATAAAGAGAAGGTATACTCTTATAATTTAGGTCTAAATTTAAGGGGAAGGTGAATACTTTTGTTGCATCAAGAGAAAAGTTAAATCTCTTTGTATCAAGTTTATTAATAAAGCTCTCTCAAGTTCTCTCCAAGTGGACGTAGGACAAGTTTAGTCCGAACCACGTTAAATTCTCGTGTTATTTTTATTATCCTTTTGTCTAAGTATTGCTAGTTTATTTTACAATAGTTTTCCTTTTGCAAGTATCATCATATTGTCAAGTTCGCAAACATCGATCTCGAGAGTAACAATTGGTATCATAGCGCTGATTTATTATAACAATTGATATCAAAGCATATCAATTGCGCAATAATGGTATCAGAGTTAAAGGTTGACGAAGGGTGATATGTCGAAGATAGGAAGTTCTACAACAAAGTTTGAGGTCGAGAAGTTCAATGACAAAAGAAACTTCGATTATGGTAAAAGAGGGTAAGGGAGTTGCTTGTGCAATATGGTCTTCGCAAGACCTTGCAGGATAAGTCATCAAAACCGCAGGTACATCAGATGAGGATTGAGAGAAGATAGATTTAAAAGCGGCACGATCCAACTATGTCTCGCAGACGAGGTGATATACAACGTGATTAATGAAGAAACGGCTATAGGATTGTGGTCAAGCTTAGAAACATTGTATATGACGAAAAGCTTCCAGCAAGTTGTATCTTAAGAAACAACTATATGAGCTCTGCATGAATGAAGAGACAGTAGTGTTGGAGCATTTAAACTTCTTCAACAAGATCATTTACGAGCTTCTAGCTGTTGATGTCAAGATCGACGAGGAGGATAAGACTTTGATATTTCTCAGTTTACTTCCACAGTCATATGATCACATTGTCACCACCATGCTCTACGATAAGAAAACTCTTATCTCGGAGGAGGTCATGTCAACTCTCTTATCTAATGAGATTAGGAAAAAGCATCATGTCTTTGGTGGTCAGGGGAAGGAAAGGAAGAGGAAAAGGAAAGAAAGATTTGGGCTCGTCAAAGGCGTGCCACTTTTATCACAGGGAAGGTCATTGGAAGAATGACTATAAGCATCAGCAAGAGTGGCTGAAGAAGAAGAGGTAAGTTGGCGGAGGCAGACGTAGTAAGCAGTGTAGAGGACACCGAAGTATCAATGGCTTATGTTGAAGACAACACTTCTCAAGATAAATACTAGATATTTGATTCGGGTAGTACAGTTCATTTATGTTCCCTAATGGAGCTGTTTAACTCCTTGGTTGAAAAGGAGGAAGGGACTATCAAGATGGTGGATGGCTCAACTTACGAGGTCATCGGCACTGGGATAGTCAAGATTACAAAAAAAGATGGGACACTACGTGCTCTGAAGGCGATCCGGTATGTTCGGGAGGCACGGTACAATCTAATATCTATAGGGGTGCTCGACGAAAAAGGATGTCGAATTCAAGTGCAATAAGGCATCGTCATAGTTAGCCAAAGAGAGAGTAATCCTAAAAGAAGAGAAGTATGGAGGGTTATACAAGCTGAAGGAAGGAAACTTAGTTCGAGGAGTTTCAGGGATAACCTTAGAAGGGAGCTCATCATGATGTGGAGCTTCAAGAAAGACTATAACGGAACGTGAATCGGGTCAAAGTGTTGCGGGAATGAGAAATGATGCATTTGGATAAGGCTCGAGATACCCAAATCATGACGTAAAATAGTCAAAGCCCCGGGGGAGGGGGTAAGAGTTAAAAGCTTCACGGTATGGTTACAACTAAGGGAAGAATCAAGATAGTAATTCAAAATCTCAAGGTGTTTTTTGTCTTGTTTTCAAGAAGAGATATGATCCAAATAGATCCAATCAAGTTGGAGAAGATGATGACTTGAAGCAGAAGAAGCAAACCAAGCAGGTACAAATTAGTCGACTTATAAAGTTTATTAGTCGACTAATACATAAGACCAGTCGACTAGTAGTCGACTAGGACAGATACAGAAACAGAAATCGAGAGGAAGCATTATACAGTAGTCGACTATATAGTTTATAAGTCGACTAATGGCAGGGACTAGTCGACTAATCATCAGGATAAGTCGACTAATCGAGGCATTTTCTAAAGCAGAGTTTCCTTTTCAGGCTCTGGTTTTCTTTTCTGGTGGAGTCAGATTGAATTCGGTTTCTATTCAATGGAGGTTTGTTTTTAAAAATTAAAGGATCTAGAATTCTCCTAGACTAAGAAAATCAATTCCTAATAGGATTGATCAAGATTCTTCAAGCATCCAATGGTCAAGATCATTTCATAGTCCAAATAAGAGTTGTATTATAAAATTCTATAAATAAAGATTGTAACCCAGCATTGTAAATTAATATCAAACAAAGAAGATAAGAAGAAGTCAAGAAAGAGAGTGAAAAGGTGAAGGTGTATAGAGAGAAGGTATACTCTTGTAATATAGGTCTAAATTAAAGGGGAAGGTGAATACTCTTGTTGCATCAAGAGAAAGGCTAGATCTCTTTGTATCAAGTTCATTCATAAAACTCGCTCAAGTTCTCTCCTCGTGGATGTGGGCCAAGTTTGGGCCGAACCGCATTAAATTCTCGTGTTATTTTTATTATTCTTTTGTCTAGGTATTACTAGTTTGCTTTGCAACAGTTTTTCTTTTGCAAATATCATCATATTGTCAAGTTTCGCAAACGTCGATCCTGAAAGTAACAATTGGTATCATAATGCCGATTTGTTATAACAATGGTATTACAGTATATCAATTAAGCAACAATGTTAAGCTCCTCTTATTAATAATTAGGACATGTAAAATTTCAAGACTATACCATGTTTGGTTTGAGAGTTATAGTGGGCAGATTGGAGTAATTTAGGTTTCATGTTGTTGTGGGGATGTAGTAGGTGAGGGATTCAATCCTATATTGAAGATGATTGAATTTTGTGGTGGGTTGAAATGATGAAGAAAGAGAAATTACAAAAATTGACCTGGGTTAACATTTTTTTTTGTTTTGTTTGAGTGACCTGAGTTAACATTGTGATGATGATGAATCACCAAATATGTTCTCCTTAAATATTCAGGGCTAACCCCACATCTAAAACGTTTGATCTCTCAAAAATTTGTTTGTGCTTGTTCCGATTCCTGCCTCAGAAGGCGAATCTTTCTGTTTTATTGCTAAGCGTGAGTTATGCCCTAGGTGAAGCACAATTTGAGTCTGTCTAACATTTTATGACAAAGAGGCATGTTGGATTGATAAATAAGTGAAGATACGATATGCCTTGAGACCTATTTTGACTCAAAACATTAACTCGACATGTAGAAACCCTACTCTCTATTTTTGTCCTTAACTTTTTACTCAACTTTCTCATATTCAACTTTCCTATATGAGATTCTTAAGCACATATGACTTAAAATATCAAAAGATATTTCTCCAAGCTCATTTAGAACCCTTCATTACTCATTCTTCTTCATCTTCTTCTCTTTATGTGGTTATTGATCCTGTAAGTTCTCTCAGATCTTTCAGAGGTCGCTGAATTAGTTGGGAGATTGTTGGTTGGTGCATGGGCCATAATTATACTTGCAAGATGACAAGTTAATTGCTTTTGCATAACCATTTACTTGTGACTTTTTGAATATAAGTCTCCAGATGCACAACAATTGAGAGTAATTGCATCCTTCATTCAGGCACATCAGAAATTAAAGACCAAAATTTCATCTACATTCCTACTACTTGATAAGTGAAGATTCAAATCAAAAATAATATAGGTCAAAGAATGGATGTTGCTATTTCTCATAAATTCTTTTGCACTTTTATCCTGATCAAGAGATTCATGGGCTCTCATTCTTCAAATCAATCTCATTATTTACAGGAGTTGCAGTGGGATCAGGTTGGCAAGGAATAATAGCTTATGTAAACATAACATGCTACTATGTTATAGGCATTCCTGTGGGAATTTTCCTGGGTTATGTTCTTGGTTTTCATGTAAAGGTATGACCTTCTTCATATAATTGTACCACAATGGAGATTTTTCATCCTGTTCTATAAGCATAGACATGCGATTTTATGTGTCTTTTGCAGGGTATTTGGATTGGAATGTTAATTGGCACTGCTGTTCAAACCATAGTGCTCGTCTACATCACTATAAGAACAGATTGGAACAAGCAGGTATATTTCTAAGTATTGTTTGAATTTCCTATTTTGAAAACACAAATAAAATTCTTAAAGCCCTTGCCACTATAGTAGAAGTCTGAACTTATAAACTCTGAAGTCGTAATTGAGGGGTGAGGGAAATACTCTTGTATTTTAACATGCTTCTGGAGGTCGAACATCCTTTTCTAATTGGGGCTGGAGTCTAGGATTTCGCATATTGGTATTTTTTTTTTTTTAATCTTCTAATTATATTTGTACCCTTAAAAATAATGCACATGATCTTTTGTGAGTTGGCTTCTAATCACTAGAAAAATGAGGGCACACAGTTCTTGGTTTCATTTTCTTTATTTTTTTTATTTCTTGATAGATGGGAGGCAGCTATCTCCTTACAAATCCAAAACCCTTGGTGATCAGCTTTCTCCAGCTAGCGCAATTCATTTGGCGCGATTTCTTCTATAAATTGCACATTTAGTACTGCGCTCTTCCCTTGTCAGAAAGCATTCTATTTTCACAAAACTATGGCTTTTTCTGGAGCATTTTCTTTGTTTCTTCTTCTTCTTCTTCTTCTTTTTTAATAGATGTTGAAGCTGTAAAATCTCACATCCTCTTTTTTAGGAAAGAACTTCTCTTTTTCGTCCCCATGCTTTGACCTGCAACCTCTCCCCTTTCAACTCTATTATGTTTCCCAAGCTAAGCCTGCCAGGCTCCTCTTCATTGGTTTCTTCTAAAAGCGTTTTTTTTTAGAGGAAAATTTTCAGCTAATTTTAATATATCTATATATGAGATAGTAATGAATGATTGTGATCAGAATTCTACAAGTAGGAGCTTCCAATTCTCCGATTTATATTTGGGTGGACATAATTACTAGAGTCATTTATGTTTTTGACTATGGATAAAAATGAATTGATAGGTTTGGATTTCCTCTTGGCCTAAAGTTTCCATTCAGTCTCTTCCAGTACATAATAGTACTTTTCTTTTCCTTAATCCAGCAGATCTTTTGACAAACAAGAAAATTCATGATTGCTGTCTGTTGAATTCTGAAATGATCTCAAACAAGTTCACATAATCTACAAGCATAAATTCCTTCTACAAACAATAGGAATTATCAAACATTTTTTAAAATTGAAAAGAACTTAGGTGAAGGAACATTTCATATGTGCATACTGTGACTATATGAATATCCTCGCTTACTACACACATGCTTCCTGTTTGATACATTGATACCTTTGAGATATTTTTGAATTTTCCAGACCGCCATTTTCTGAACTCATGTAAATGTTGTCGATGTGCTACTTACAGGTAGCTACCGCGCAAGCGCGCATAAGCAAGTGGTATATGGATCGGACAAATGGGTCGGACAATGCTCAAGAACAACTTGCCTGAAAACGCTCAGTTTTTTCTGCTGATCTGATTTTGTTTTTAAAATTTTTAATTTATTATTTTGCTCGGATGCAAGCGATTTCCTAAACATCAACTCAGAATATTTCTTCTTAATGAAACTGTATGGCATCTGAGATTTAGCATATCCTGCTTGTATTGCTGGGTCAGATTTAGCTGTTCTTGCGTTTCCTCGTAAAACTGTGCTTGAACTGCTGAAGCTGCATGCAGAGAGCCAGAGGCCTCGACTTGGAATTAGTGAAATATGAGGCTTTTGGCAAATCCTATGAGAGAAGAAAAAAAATACCAAGCTGCAGGGGCACAAAAATGTCGATATTTTTATTTGGGATGATACTATGTGTGGTACATTATCGATGATTTGGCTTGATATAAGTTTATGATCATTGATAGGGATTGGGAGGCTCAAGGCCGATTGATTATTAGCTAGGTTACTTCTTATAAAGTCTTTGCTGCTGAGTCTCCTAAAACTCGGAAGTTGCAGTGAGAATTGAATAGTATTTTTCTTTTTGCTGCATTGGTGTGACTTTGAGTTCAGAAGCTGGACTTGAGCTTTGTTTCACAGAGGGGTCCCTCTTGTAGGGATCTGGAGGAGCCAATAAACAACACACAAGCGCACAAGCAACCACATAAGAAAGAGACAAAGTTTTAATGAGGTTCAGCACGCTTGTCTACGTCCCCGAGACAGGATAGAGATAGATCTATTGATTGATCAACAAGTTTGCAAGTGGAATATGTTTCTCACAATTCATTGACTCACAATACAATGAGCGCACATCCCTATTTATAGACAAGAGAGGGAGGAGGCAAAAATAGAGTAAGTCGGTTCACAGCCGAATGGCAGAACACGATCGTCGGTCGATCAAGCGGTCGACTGGCGCAAGCTCCTCCACTCTATGTTAAATCTCAGAGAATGGGTCGGTCAATCAGGTGGTCGACCGACTGGCATTCCCACTCTCTGTTAAATCTCACAGAGTGGGTCGATCGACCGGTCCACCGACACTGGCATCCTCACTCTCTGTTAAATCTCAGAGAGTGTGTCGGTTGACCGGGCGATCTACCGACAGTTCCCAATGTGCACATTTGTTAGCACGTCACCGACCCGATGCCTGCTTGCTTCTGATTGCCTGTAACTTCAATATCTTCTCTCTCTCTCTCTCTCCCCCCCTCCCCCCCCAACAAGAGTTAAAAAACTGTTCTTCTAGATTTTAATCTTCCCCTATAATTCTCCATCTCGGTGAAGATTTCTCAAACTGAGTCGAACACTAATGAATCCAACGTCGCTCCGAGATCGATGCACGATCTCCGCAACGAGATCGACACACGATCTCCTCCAAGTAGACCAAATCACCAAGATCGACTTAGCAAACGGGCTGCACCATTACGTGTAACCACCTGTTCCCTGGTGTACGTATCACAGTATCGGTACTCGATACGACGTACAAAATTGATTTGACCTCCGTGGTAGTCACATTGAGCTGCTTTCAGTTTCAAAAATTATTTTTTAATATTTTAGATTTTTTAAAATTTTCTGAAATTTTTCTGGATTAGTTCAGAAAAACTGCGACGTCGGTGTCAACCGATACCGATAACTGGCTCTACGGATTTTAATTCACAAACGGAGTTGAATTTTGAGAATCCGCTTTCATCTTGTGTCTTAGAAACACATTAGCTACGTTTTGATATTTTTGGGGATTTTTCTGAATTTATCGAAATCCGGCCAAACCGGTGTCGCCCGGTATCGGCGAAACACTCCGAGATTTTAATTTACAAACTGGATGGAGTTTCTGCAAACCGTTTTTATCTTATGGCTCAGGCTAATATTCTCTTTTTTTGTAATTTTTGGGCACCGTTCGGAGCTAGTCGAATTTTGGGCCGAATTAAATAATATTATTTTAATTATCTAATCCTTTTCTTTTCTTTTCTTTCCCCTTTCTTCTCCCCCAAGCCATTTCCACTGCCTAACCCATCCACCGCCTCTTCTCTCTCTCTCCCCTATAAAAATCTCTTCTCTCCTCTCTCTACCACCCAATCTCTCTCTCTCTTACTCTCTCTCCTCTCTCTCTTCTCTCTTCTCTCTCTATCTCTCTCAAAGCTCCCTCTCTCTCTTTACAGCCCCTCTCTCCATCTCTCTCTCTCTCTCTCTCTCTCTCTCTCTCTCTCTGTGCAGACCGCACGGGGGGAGGCCGCCTGGCCGTTGCCAGCGGCCAGGCCAGGCCGGCGCGCCACCGCCGCACCCCGGCCGGCGCCACCCAGCCCTTCCTCCTCTTCTTCCTCTTTCTTCTTCTTCTTCTTCTTCTTCTTCTCCCCTTTCTTTTCTTTTCTTTTTCTTCCCCTGTCAACCCTCTCTCTCTCTCTCACTCACCCTCTCTCTCGCTGTCCCCTCGATCTGAACCGCCGCCGGCAGCCGGGACCGCCGCCGGCGGGCACCCCTCGCCGCCGGCCAGCTGGGCTGGCCGGCTGGCTCTTGAGTGCAGCCGCAGCTATAGCTGCTGCTGTTGCTACTTTGAGTGGAGTGGGTTCGGGTGTAAACCCGAACCCACTAACCCCTTTTTGGGTTGGGTAAACCCATTAGCCCAAAACCCTCTAACCCATTTAATTAAGTTGCGGGTATGGGTTGTGGATCTGGACCCTACCCGTTATGAGCCCAAACCACATAAAGGTAATTTTACAGAAAACCCCTGTGACATTTCAGTAACGGTATTTGAATTATTTTATTTGCATATTTAACCCATTTTGATGATTTTTAGTATTCGGGCGATATCTGGAGCATCCGGACTCCGATTTGGACGATTCTGGATCCGTTGCGATCGTGGGAAAGAGAGCTACCTTCCCATGGCTAGTTTGTGAGTGTTTTTCTTTTATAAATTATATTTTATCATGTTTATTAACATTGATTGCTAGATCTTGATTATGGATAAAAGACAGTAACTATTAATTGTTAACTTGTAATTATTGGAACCTCATTGTAATAGGAAGAACATATAATTTCCTGATTTAATATAAATATAGGTGATGTAATAATAATAACAATAAATACTGACATAGACAACTCGGACACCGTCATCATATCTGCACAGCCACTGACACTCAGGCCACTATGTCACCATATTCTTGGACACTATTATGTCATGTATTGGATCACAGTTAGATAACTATCGTCACATGTATACTGATCCACGATATTCGATGACACTATACAGTCACTAGATATGAATGCAGGACACCGGTATTGCAGGCACTGGTATCATCATGACACGGATACTGTAAGGTCACTGGACATGTATTATAGTAGACACTGATCACTGTTACTACATGTACTATCACAGAGATAGGACACGGATTATGGCTACACATATATGTTCCACTGGTAAACGGATATACTAATACATGGACTACCGCATTTCCTATTATTGTGATCATCGTTACATGGATGTCTTGTACAACAGTTATGTCATGTTTACATATCACTGTTACACCTGCATGCATGGTATCTCTATTCTTGTCATATGGATCCATGTTCCTAATACATGTATTATTGTTCCATGTTATCCCCGTATTCTTGTTATATGATTGTTTCCCGTTACTGTTATTGCTATTCCCGTTACTAGATACATGAGCCGTTGATATGCGATGTGTGGAATCCCACATCTATTATTTCCCGTTTCCTGTTATCGTGTTTTGTGCTATCAACAGAGCTCATGTTATGTTATCGTGTTACATGTACCATATCCTGTACTTGTTCCTGATATACTGTATAGTGAACGATAATAAAGAGAACTTGGGTATGGGGGAGACTTGACGGTTGACTAGGTCTTGTCGGGTGGATGTCTGGATCCATTGTTTGTCCCACTGCAGGGGACGGGGTAGTGCTAGCTACCGTCTGTTATAGCTCATGAGCTCCCGTTTTCCGTTATTGTTTTAGCTCATTGAGTTCCTGTTACATGTTACAGCCTTAGCGGGCTGGCCCTGGTCTCAGCAGCCAGGGGTCTGTTAAGGCCGTTGTCCGGGTATGCACGGAATACACCCACCTGACTAGAGCTCCTCGACCAGTTGGTTTCCAATTGGCATAATAAAACAGTATACACAATAGTGACGTCGGGAACACTTGTTATTTGATCACTCTCTCGTTTGGATAATGGTACCCGTAGGCCATGTCCGGATGGGTTCGACTGGAGTGCGGGCTCCAGTATGTACTGCCAGTGGTATGGGACACTGGAAGAGATTGATTAAAATAGCAGGCGGTACTGATTGTTATTATTGTCTAAATAACATGACTTGCCCGATACATGTATCCTATTGTGTAGTTGTACCTGTTACTATTTCTGTTATTTTATCCACTATCATGTCACCTGTAGACTTTGCTACATTACCTGATGCTTATTATACTTCATGTGGTGATACACGTATACCATGCATTGTATGCCTTCAGTTCCTGTATATGCTATAGATACTATTCTTGTATGCTCACATCGCTATAGAATGATTGCATACTTCATCTACATGTTCATTTCTATCACGTCACCACTGGACAACATTATTTATTATATAAACTAGATACGACTATAGACATGACCTGATGATAACCGGCTAGGTAGTGATGGTATTAAAAGATGACATGTCTATATATTTCTACTGCTTATTATATGCTTATTATATGGTATCACTAATACAACATCATGTATTATATATTATTATCGTGCTTGTATTACTATAGTAGATATTACTGCCTCCTTCATTTTACCACTCACTAGGTCGCTTTCTGACGACCCTGGGTTTGCGTGCCCAGGTTGGAGATCCGAGTTTCATTGGATTCACATAGGAGACTTATCATCGAGACCCTTCATAGGTATCTTTGTGATTTGTTTCTGTTATCTTATTTATCCCTGTTTGCATATCTGTTATGATCACTAACCTCTTTCTGCAGACATTCTTGTACTTATTTAATGCTGGAACTCTTGTGTATTTGGAGGATATTCCTGTACTGAGGCTTAACGTACGCGCGAGGATGATTTCACCTCGCGTATGTACGTCGCCTTAACGTCTCCGTATCCTTGGGATCGGGGCGTTTCATAGTGGTATCAGAGCCTAGGTTCACATCTGGGTTGGTAACCACCTGGGTCAATGCTTGAGCTCTTACCAACAATACAGTCAGATTCAGATTAAAACTCATCTGTATCTGAATTTGGGGGGATTCCAGCGATGTGTACAAGAATACCATGTCATTGACGATTCATTCCTTGACTCTTTTCTATTCCTTACTAATAGTTATCAACTAGACTATCTGATTTCTTCTTGCTTTCTTTTCATCTTCTTGCTTCAAACCGTTAGTGTTCGTTCACTACCATACTTCTCCATCCCGAGTTCCTTATAGATATCAGAGTGCGCAGCGGAAGTGTTATGGACCCGTAACATTACGGCTTTGGGGTTGGAAATATTGTGCTCACACCTGATTTGAAATTTCGAGGACGAAATTTTTTTGTAAGGTGGGGAGAAATGTAACCCCTTGTTCCCTGGTGTACGTATCACAGTATCGGTACTCGATACGACATATAAAATTGATTTGACCTCCGTGGTAGTCCAATTGAGCTGCTTTCAGTTTTAAAAATTATTTTCTAATATTTTAGATTTTTAGGATTTTCTGGAATTTTTCTGGATTAGTTCAGAAAAACTGCGACGTCGGTATCAACCGATACTGATAACCGGCTCTACAATTTTTAATTCACAAACGGAATTGAATTTGGAGAATCCGTTTTCACCTTATGTCTTAGAAACACATTAGCTACGTTTTGATATTTTTGGGGATTTTTCTGAATTTATCGAAATCCGGCCAAACCGGTGTCGCCCGGTATCGGCGAAACACTCTGGGATTTTTAATTTGCAAATCGGATGGAATTTCTGTAAACCGTTTTCATCTTATGGCTCAGGCTAATATTCTCTATTTTTTGTAATTTTGGGCACCGTTCGGAGCTAGTCGAATTTTGGGCCGAATTAAATAATATTATTTTAATTATCTAATCCTTTCTTTTCTTTCCCCTTTCTTCTCCCCCAAGCCATTTCCACCGCCTAACCCATCCACCGCCTCTTCTCTCTCTCTTCCCTATAAAAATCTCTCCCCTCCTCTCTCTACCACCCAATCTCTCTCTCTCTCTTACTCTCTCTCCTCTCTCTCTTCTCTCTCTATCTCTCTCAAAGCTCCCTCTCTCTCTCTCTCTCTTTACAACACCTCTCTCCATCTCTCTCTCTCTCTCTCTCTCTCTCTATGCAGACCGCACGGGGGGAGGCCGCCTGGCCGTTGCCAGCGGCCAGGCCAGGCCGGCGTGCCACCGCCGCGCCCCCGGCCGGCGCCACCCCGCCCCCGGCCGGCGCCACCCCGTCCTTCCTCCTCCTCTTCCTCTTTCTTCTTCTTCTTCTTCTTCCCCTTTCTCTTCTTTTCTTTTTCTTCCCCTGTCAACCCTCTCTCTCTCTCACTCACCCTCTCTCTTGCTGGCCCCTCGACCTGAACCGCCGGCGGCGGCCGGGACCGCCGCCGGCGGGCACCCCTCGCCGCCGGCCAGCTGGGCTAGCTGGCTAGCTCTTGAGTGCAGCAGCAGCTATAGCTGCTGCTGCTGCTACTTTGAGTGGAGTGGGTTCGGGTGTAAACCCGAACCCACTAACCCCTTTTGGGTTGGGTAAACCCATTAGCCCAAAACCTCTAACCCATTTAATTAAGTTGCGGGTATGGGTTGTGGATCTGGACCCTACCGTTATGAGCCCAAACCCGTATCCAAACCCAATAAAGGTAATTTTATAGAAAACCCTCTGTGATATTTCAGTAATTGTATTTGAATTATTTTATTTGCATATTTAACCCATTTTGATGATTTTTAGTATCCGGGCGATATCTGGAGCATCCGGACTCCGATTTGGACGATTCTGGATCCGTTGCGATCGTGGGAAAGAGAGCTACCTTCCCATGGCTAGTTTGTGAGTATTTTTCTTTTATAAATTATATTTTATCATGTTTAGTAACATTGATTGCCAGATCTTGATTATGGATAAAAGACGGTAACTATTAATTGTTAACTTGTAATTATTGGAACCTCATTGTAATAGGAAGAACATATAATTTCCTGATTTAATATAAATATAGGTGATGTAATAATAATAATAATAAATACTGACATAGACAACTCGGACACCGTCATCATATCTGCACAGCCACTGACACTCGGGCCACTATGTCACCATATTCTTGGACACTATTATGTCATGTATTGGATCACAGTTAGATAACTATTGTCACATGTATACTGATCCACGGTATTCCATGACACTACACTGTCACTAGATATGAATGCAGGACACCGGTATTGCAGGCACTGGTATCATCATGACACGGATACTGTAAGATCACTGGACATGGTATTATAGTAGACACTGATCACTGTTACTGCATGTACTATCACAGAGATAGGACACGAATTATGGCTACACATATATGTTCCACTGGTACACGGATATACTAATGCATGGACTACCGCATTTCCTATTATTGTGATCATCGTTACATGGATGCCTGGTACACAGTTATGTCATGTTTACATATCACTGTTACACCTGCATGCATGGTTTCTCTATTCTTGTCATATGGATCCCTGTTCCTAATACATGTATTATTGTTCCATGTTATCCCCGTATTCTTGTTATATGATTGTTTCCCGTTACTGTTATTGCTATTCCAGTTACTGGATACATGAGCCGTTGATATGCAATGTGTGGAATCCCACATCTATTATTTTCCGTTTCCCGTTATCGTGTTTTGTGCTATCAACAGAGCTCATGTTATGTTATCGTGTTACATGTACCATATCCTGTACTTGTTCCTGATATACTGTATAGTGAACGATAATAAAGAGAACTTGGGTATGGGGGAGACTTGACGGTTGACTAGGTCTTGTCGGGTGAATGTCTGGATCCATTGTTTGTCCCACTGCAGGGGACGGGGTAGTGCTGGCTACCGTCTGTTATAGCTCATGAGCTCCCGTTTTCCGTTATTGTTTTAGCTCATTGAGTTCCCGTTACACGTTACAGCCTTAGCGGGTTGGCCCTGGTCTCAGCAGCCAGGGGTCTGTTTAAGGCCGTTGTCCCGGGTATGCACGGGATACACCCACCTGACTAGAGCTCCTCGACCAGTTGGTTTCCAATTGACATAATAAAACAGTATACACAATAGTGACGTCGGAATACTTGTTATTTGATCACTCTCTCGTTTGGATAATGGTACCTGTAGGCCATGTCCGGATGGGTTCGACTGGAGTGCGGGCTCCAGTATGTACTGCCAGTGGTATGGGACACTGGAAGAGATTGATTAAAATAGCAGGCGGTACTGATTGTTATTATTGTCTAAATAACATGACTTGCCCGATACATGTATCCTATTGTGTAGTTGTACCTGTTACTATTTCTGTTATTTTATCCACTATCATGTCACCTGTAGATTTTGCTACATTACCTGATGCTTATTACACTTCATGTGGTGATACACGTATACCATGCATTGTATGCCTTTAGTTCCTGTATATGCTATAGATACTATTCTTGTATGCTCACATCGCTATAGATGATTGCATACTTCATCTACATGTTCATTTCTATCACGTCACCACTAGACAACATTATTTATTATATAAACTAGATACGACTATAGACATGACCTGATGATAACCGGCTAGGTAGTGATGGTATTAAAAGATGACATGTCTATATATTTCTACTGCTTATTATATGCTTATTATATGGTATCACTAATACAACACATGTATTATATATTATTATCGTGCTTGTATTACTATAATAGATATTACTGCCTCCTTCATTTTACCACTCACTAGGTCGCTTTCTGACGACCCTGGGTTTGCGTGCCCAGGTTGGAGATCCGAGTTTCATTGGATTCACATAGGAGACTTATCAGCGAGACCCTTCATAGGTATCTTTGTAATTTATTTCTGTTATCTTATTTATCCCTGTTTGCATATCTGTTATGATCACTAACCTCTTTCTGCAGACATTCTTGTACTTATTTAATGCTGAAACTCTTATGTATTTGGAGGATATTTCCTGTACTGAGGCTTAACGTACGCGCGAGGATGATTTCACCTCGAGTATGTATGTCGCCATAACGTCTCCGTTTCCTGGGATCGGGCGTTTCATTACGGCTACTTACATATCCCTTGCCCAAGGGATCAAGCCTCTCATAGTTCATTCAAATGAACTCCACCGAAACTCAAGCAAGTGGAAGGATATGGAACAAGTTCTTGCAATGGCTGAACTTGACTCCAAAAATCACCTTTGTAAGCATATCCATCAGATTATTCTTGATGTGAATCTTCTTCAACTCAATGTCTCCATCTTCAAGAATATCCCACATGGAATGGTACCTGACATCGATGTGCTTCATTTTCACATGGTAAACTTGGTTCTTCGCTAGGTAGATAGCACCCTTACAATCACAATTGACTTTCAAGAAGTCCTGCCCGATTCTCAAATCATCCATCAAGCCTTGAAGCCAAATCGCTTCCTTCATAGCCTCTGTCAAAACAATGTACTCAGCTTCCGTCGTCGACAAAGCCACAGTAGACTGTAGAATACAACGCCAACTCACCGGTGCCTGCAACAAAGTAAACACATAACCTGTAGTCGACCGGTGCTTGTCAAGGTCTCCTGCATAATCAGAGTCCTCATAACATGTGCACTCATGCTTACCATGGTCATCTTTCTCGAAAACCAACCCAACATCTACGATACCTTTGATATATCGCAGAATCCATCTCACAGCCTCCTAGTGACTCTTACCGGGATCATGCATGTATCTTGATATCATACTCATAGCCTGTGATAAAACTGGTCTCGTACACAACATAACATACATAAGACAACTAATGGCATTAGTGTATGGAATATAAGACATATACTCACGCACATCAATAGTCTTTGGAGATATATCAACTGAAAGCTTAAGATGAGGGGCCAAAGGACCACTTACAGACTTGACTTCACAACCAATATAGAACTTTTGTAGAACTTTTTGCAAGTATGCCTTATGAGTCAGACTCACTTTCCCTTCACTCTGTCTCTCTCAATCTTCATATCCAGTATCCTCTTCACTTTCCCAAAATTTTCATCTCAAACTCAGACGATAGTCGAACATTCAACTTATCAATCGACGATCTGTTAGTAGAAGCTATAAGCATATCTTCTACGTAAAGTGTAAATAGATATATTCACCCCTCGTTAGCTTGCGAAAAATAAACGCATGGATCATATAAGCTCTTCATGCACAACCAATCATAAACTTGTCGAAGCATTTATACCACTATCTAGATGACTGGTTCAGTCCATAAAATGACTTCTAAAGTTTAAACCAATCTCTCCTTCCCTGCAGCTCTAAACTCCAATGGCCGAGACATGTAAATCTCCTCCTCAAGATCAACATGCAGAAAGGCGGTCTTCACGTCGAGTTGATCCAGCTCATAATCATACAATGCTACAAGTGCCAACAATATATGAATGAAAGAGTGCTTCACAACAGGCGAGAATACCTTATTGTAATTAGTATCCCCCTCTAAACATAGCCCTTGGCTACAAATCTGGACTTGTAACGCACAATAGCATTTGGAGATCTATCCTTCTTTGCAAAAACCCATTTGCATCCAATGTCATTCTTCTCTTTAGGCAACTCAACAAGTTTCCATGTGTCATTCACATGAAGAGACTCAAACTCCTTCATCATAGCATTCCTCCACAACTCAGACTCAGAGCTTAACTCTGTTTCTCTAAATTTAGATGTAACAATATCTTCCATGACCTCCACTGAAAGTGCATAGACCACCACCATATTAGAAAATCGTGTCAGTTTTCGTATATTTCTCTTGTGTTTGTGTTCTATAATAGAATCCTGAACCTGAACCTTTGGCTCCAGATCCTCAATAACATTTTTGTATCTTCCTCTTCGTATACATATGCTCATATTGTGTTACAACAATTGGCATCCTATATAAAATTATCTGGAGATGGTGGAGGTGCATTACTCTCCACGTGCTGCGATATTCCCTTAGTCTAGGCACTCTCCATCTACTGAGAGCTCGAAGATCCAACATAGAAGACTCATCGAAAGTGACATCCCTGCTCAAAACTATCTTTCGGTCTTCAGAGTCTCCATCAGGGTCTTACCTCCTATCGCAGATGATGGAAACCTAGTGATGAGATTGCTAGCATACGTCATTGCGTCTGTCCAGAATGCTTTATTTAGCCCATTATTAGACAATAAGCACTGTATATTCTCTAGTAAAGTATGGTTGAATCTTTCTGCCATCCCATCTATTGCGGATTCTCTCGACTATGAAGCGTCTTTCAATGCCTTCATTATGGCACAACTGCAGAAACAGATCACTTTTGTACTCTTTTCCATTATCGGACCTGAGTATGTTGATCTTTCTGTCTTTCATAATTCTATTCTCCTTCTCCACTTCACAAAGATACCTAGGATTTCACTCTTATGAGTCATGGTGTACACCCAATTGCGCTTAGAGTAATCATCAACTAAGGAGACAAAATAATATTTTCCTCCAAGAGATGAATTTTTAGAGGGATCCCAAATATCCGTATGCACATAATCAAGAATTCCTTTGGTACGATGAATAGCGGTGCCAAATTTCACCTTGGCTTTTCTTTCTTAATAAACTGTGCTCATAGAATTCCAACTTGCAGGTTTTAGCACCTTTCAATAAGCGTTGCTTTGCCAAGGCTTGTATAGACTTCTCACCGCCATGACCAAGTCTCATGTGCCAAAACTTAGTAGCATCATCATACAAGTCAACTGAAGCTGTCATAAAACCTGTGACTGACTACCCTTCAAGTAAACAAGTTTCTATCTCTGGCACCCTTCGTCACAATCATGGACCCCTTTGCGATCTTGAGAATACCATTCTTCATAGTCACCTTGAGCCTTTTTGACTCCACAGCTCCAACTGAGAATGTTTTCTTCATCTGAGGAACATATCTCAGATTTGTCAAGTCTCTAACCACGCCATCAAACATCTTGATCTGAATAGTACCTATCACAATCATTTGGCATGCATTATCATTTCCCATGATTACCACGCTGCTATCCAACTTCTCTAAGCTAAAAAATTATTTCCTTCTGGGACATATGCGATAGATAGCCCCTGAATCCAATAACCACTCTGACATATCTGAGTAGCATATAGACCGTGTAATAGAGCACAAGAAAGCAGAAGAATCAAAATCATTTTCATCCAACTTGGCGACATTTACCTCTGATTATTTCACTGACTTCTCCTCCAGTTTATTTTTTTGAGCTTCGCACAATCTTTCTTCCAATGTCCAGTCACTTTGCAAAATGCACAATGATCTCAAGTCAAATTACGGTTGCCAAATCATGACTTCAATTTTGATCTACCACGATCTCCTCCTTTTTGGTTTGGACTTCTTCCTTTCACGGTCAATATCTCTGCTGATGTGCCATTAAAAGACTCTTTGTCTTTTCGTCTTAATTCGAGATTCACAAGAGCAGTAGTGACCTCAACATAGACGTTCTCCCATTTATCAAGGTGAGTACAAAGGTCTCATATCCCTCATGGGGAAGAACTCAACGATATCAAGGTTTTGTTTTCATCCTCGATCACTACATTCACATTCCTAAATCCGCAAGATGCTTCGTGTAGTTGTTGATGTGATCACTAATAGAAATTTATCTCTTCAACTGAAAACGGTAAAGTTTCATCTTCAATTGCAAGCGATTCTCGACGCTCTTCGTCAAGTATTTGCTCGCTAGAGTCTCTCAAATCTTCTTCACCAAAGTCTCATTCATAACATCATACTTCAAATCTTGTGATAAACAAGACCTAATAACTCCATACGTCGTTCTTTTCATTTTCTTTCAAACCTTCTCTTCCATTTTTGTCTGTTTCTCTTGCAACTCAAGAGAATCCTCCAAATTCTGCTAATTCAACACATCTAGAACTTCGCATCTCCTTAATTCAAAGTTGTTTGTTCCATCAAACTTCACCACAACAATTTTTAAGTGATGAATATTCTGTATGTTCTTTACAACGAAAGAACCACTCCCTTTGGAGGCTTCTCCGGCTGTTTCTACTCTGAATTCCCACAACCAAGCAAGAAAAACAACTATGGAATAGATCTGTAAAATAAACAAAGGATTTTTACCTCTAATTAAAACCCTAAGTAGAGTTTCCAATTGATCTCTCCACTAAAAGATAGAAAATGAGATCTAACATGATATAAAATCTCATTTTTATCACCACTAAAGCTTCAGATCCACAAGAACCAAGCTCACAATTAAGATCCACTTCACCAAACGAATCTCAAGCGTAGCCTAGAGCTCTGATACCACTTTCAGGGATCCGGAGGATTCAAAAAACAATACACAAGTGTACAAACAACCACACAATAAGGAGACACAAAGTTTAACGAGATTCAACAAGCTTGCCTACGTCCTTTGGGTAGAGTAGAGAGATCTATTGATTGATCAACAAGTTTACAAGAGGAATTTGTTTCTCACAATTTATTGACTCACAATACAATGAACACTCATTCCTATTTATAGACAAGAGAGGGGCAAAAACAGTGTAAGTCAGTTCACAACCGACTCCCAGAATCCGACCGAGCGGTCGACCGACGCAAGCTCCCTCATTCTCTGTTAAATCTCAGAGAGTGGGTTGGTCGATTGGGCTGTCGACCGACTGGCATCCCGACTCTCTGTTAAATCTCAGAGAGTGGGCCAGTAGACCGCCACCGGCATCTCCACTTTTTGTTAAATCTCAGAGAGTGGGTCGGTCGATCGACAATACCTAATGTTCATATTTGTTGGCACGTCGGTCGACTGGGCGGTCGACCGACCTGATGCCTGCTTGCTTCTGATTGCATGCAACTTCAATCTCTTCTCTCTCTCTCTCTCTCTCTCTCCAACAAGAGTTAAAAATCTCTGTCTTCTATATTTTAATCCTCTCCCTACACCTCTGGTGCTCAAACTAGAACCTATTGTACATGCGCAATGTTCTCCTTAGTGTGGGACTGACTTGAACTGGAAGTGGCAGAGCAAAACTGACTTCTGGCCTTGGAGTGTATTGACAAAAAGAATCATTCTTCAAAGGGTTTGGAATTGGCCCCTAAAGATTAAGCACTAAAGACATGATGTTGAGATTTATTTATTCTTAACCCTAGTCTGTTTTAGTTACCTTCTGTTACCAGAACTTTTCAGAGTTGAAACTGAGCGAAGTGTAGCGAGTGAAAATTTAATACCTAAACTTTTTGTATTGTCCCAGTTATGTTCTTGTTGAGCTGTATTTTGAAGATTTTGTATCAAGAAACAATGCTAGGTTAATTATAGGGTCTTTTCCAGCTATCAGAGTTATTCTTCATATGTGAGTTTTCTCATCCTGAGATGAGAGTATTGAAATCAGTAGATCTCTTCTTGCTGTATCCTGTAATTTTCTCTCCCCTAAAGTAGTGAAACTATTTGTAGATCTCTTCTTTGTGTATTTGTAACTTTCTCTTTCCTGAAATAGTGAAACTATTTGCTATTGCCCAAGGACTGTACTTGCTACAAATCTCGTTAAATTTGTGTGTTTACGTTTGTCCTGATCTCTATTTTTGTTCTTTCCGTAACACATGATATGTGTTGGGTATGCCAGCGAGTAAGCCAAAGTAGGTATAAAATGCATTTTTCTAATTAAACTATGTGGTTGAGTCCTCAGTAAATACTTTGAGGACAAAAAAGAAAGCTCCTTGTCTCGCGCAAGGATATTCATTTGTAATGCTTTATCCATGCAACCCTTCTTCTTAGGGTTTGTTTTTAGAGTTAAGTTTTTGTATTAATTTCAAAAGGCCAACTTAAGGTCTATTTTGCTATCATCTATAGTTTTAATAAATTCTAGTTAAATAGTCTTTAAATATTAGGTTAAAGTTAAATTACAATTTAGAAAAATCCAATAATCTGAATACTAAAAGCATGCAGCTTAGTTAAATTACTAGTATACCAGGCACGTACAATGCACGTAAAAAAATGAAAGAATTAGAAATATAATTGAATATTTATACTAATTTTTAGTATAAGTATTATTTCTTTCATATAAAAATTTGAATTGGTGGTATGTTTATCCAAATTTAAGAATATAGCTTAAATAAAATAAATGTAAAAATAAAAATTATTATTACATTGACTATTATTATGAGCTTATTTAAAAAGAAATAATCTATTAGAAATATAATTGATTAAATTATGATTTTGATATGATATTTGTTTTCCAAAATATTGATGTTCTACTATTAGTGTCTTTTAATTGTTTGAATTTGTTCTTAGGCCGAATTAAAAGTTTTGTATATTGATTTGGTTACTTTTAATTAGAGATTAAATTTACTTATTTATATTTATTTTTTGCAACAATAGTATAAATAATATGCTAATAGTTTCAATGATTTAATGAGTCAAATAGAATTTTTTTGAAACTTGATTACAAGCAATTAAAAGATGGAGGATCAATTTTCTTCATTTTTAGCTACGAGTTATTTTCCAAACAAAATACTTTACAACAACAACAACAACTAAGCCATTTGTCCCAGGTATTTGGGGTAGGCTACATGAACCAAAAAAGAATTACGCCGGATCGGGCACATGGATCAGCTTTCTTCACTCATTCCTATCGAGCAATATGTCTTCACTAAGACCTCTAGCCTCTATATCTTGTCGTATTACCTCCATCCGTATTTTCTTCGGTCTCCCCTGCGCTCTTTTAACTTGTCCGAAATTGATACGCTCTATTTGTCGGACTGGTGCATCTGTAGGTCTACGTCGCACATGACCAAACCATCACAGGCGGTTTTCTCTCATCTTCTCTTCTATAGAGGCTACACCTATCTTAGTACGAATATCCTCATTTCTCATCTTATCTCTCCGCGTGTTACTACACATCCAACGAAGCATGCGCATCTCTGCTATACTCATTTTCTGGGCATGATATCTCTTTATAGCCCAACATTCTATGCCATATAACAAAGCTGGTCTAATAGCAGTTCGATAAAACTTTTTCTTCAGCCATAACAGGATGTTACGATCACAAAAAACTCCTGTTGCGCTCCTCCAATTCAACTAGCCAGCTTGGATCCTATGGTGGACATCACTATCGATCTCCCCATCCTTTTAGATAATAGAACCCATGTAACGCCCCGATCCCACGGATACGGAGACGTCACTGCAACGTATATACGTAGGTCAGAACTACCCTCCCGTATATACGCTAAGCATCAGTACAGACAAGAATCAGAGTACGGAAGCAAATGGTGCATTATACATTCCAACACATGAATACAATCACAGAGTTATCACCAGAAGTGATCCAATATTACATGAATATCACATCACTAATATGCGCAAATGCGAGAATACAAGGAAATATACAAGTATGAACAGAATGAAAGGCACTCACGAGTTTAAAAGAAAAACTCGAGAGACTCACAAGGGGGCCTGGAAGGATGGAGCTCTGGATGATCGGCTGGGGATCCACGCTACCGCTGCGCCACTCTGATCCGCAAGGGGGAGAATCTACACGCTCCAAGCTCCATGACCTGGACATGAGGATCCAGGGGAGTCAAATGATACTCCCCAGGCGAGTGGTGAAGCAAAACCAAGTGGCGAGCAAGGGTGAGTACATGTCATGTAAAGCCAAGGACAAGCAATCTGATCGTATGGCTTCAGATTACGGTTCCATGAGACTAGTACATCGAAGGAATAATCCAAACAAGGAAACCCTCATCTATATACCTTTATCTCATGTCACCATAACCCAAGCCCATTCAACCCGACTGTTCTCAGGCATGATAAGATAATGAACAAGAGGCAAGTGAATACAATGGATAAAGCAGAATATGAGCAGATAATACGATAATACTCATAAAACCGGAAATCCGAAGTAAAATCCCGGACAAGCAAATATAGTAAGGCACAACACAGATTCATAGCCGTTTAAGTTGCAGGCTTTAGTATGCGTCCCATTCCACATACCTCCACTTACAACTTAAAGAGCCGGTTATTATGACACTTTATTATTACTCGTCTTACCCTGATATCTAGCTATGTGAGCTAGCGTCCCAACGCACATAGATCCATATCCGAGTAAAACAAGGTTGTTATTGGAAACCAGCGGGGGTATCAACGAACTATGTTTACAGTGGGTCCCGTACATACCCGGGACCACGGCCCAGGATTGTTCCGTTGCATGGAAACGGAAACCAGCCGCAAGGCTAACAGGAGGGACTTATGTATGCCCTTATCATGATGGTACCAGTAATGAGGGAGCCAGCTCTCCCCTCGGTCCCCTGGAGGCCCACAGGTCAGACCGGAACATGTAGTTGCACAACATTCCTAAAAGCCACTGTAAACACGAACACATATTGATATCCGCATGTTTCCCCCGACCCAATACAAGTTGGTCCTTTTTAGGATTCATTAGTTTAATTATCACTTTACGGGAATAACTGGAACAGGACATGATCAGGAAATCAGGAGTACATAAGTACTATATAGTCAGGTCACTGCATATAAAGCAGGAATACAAGTCACTGATCATGATACAGGATAATAAGGTAAGGTTCCCGTAAAGGTGATAATCACAAGTCAAGTATATCATGCTGGGTGTCAAGTGATAGCATGACAGGGTGATGATATTTAGTAAACAACCAAGCATATCAAAGGATTGATAATAGTCGGGATAAGTCATGGCAAGAGATTGATAATAGTCAGGGCAAGTCATAGCATAACTAAAGGGTCTTGCCAGGTAGTAGCATGGCAGGTGGTCAGGTGATAACACACTAGATGGTCAGGTGATATACATGTGTTAAATAAAAGCATGCAACTGACTAGTCTGAGGTAATGGTATGGCAAGGTAACATAAAAGTAACCCAAAGTACAACGACCACGAAGGGTCGGCCACGCATAGTATGAAAGCAGTAAAAGATATATAGACATGGAATCAAATACATGAAAATAGGAAGCGAAATACTTATCGTCCCGACGAAACGGGAAACTCAAATAGAGATGAGAGAAAAGCGAGACTACTCGCCTAAATCACCAAAGTGCCGAAAGATCCGAAATCCACTGAACTTGGGACGCGCCATAACCTGTGATATAATTATGTAGAGTGAAGAGGAGAGAGAAAGAGAGAAGGGAAGATGATGTTTGTCAAGTGACAAGTCAAGTAATACTAAGATATGATATAAGTCTAGAGGGTAAGGTTCATATTCAAGAAAGAAATCAACTAAGACAAACAGCCAAAGTTAGTCGACTAGGGTGGAAGAGTAGTCGACTAATAGTGGATTCAAGTCGACTACCAGTCTGGTATAGTCGACTAAAACTGGGTTCCAGAGAGTTGGGTTCTGGTTTCAGGAAAAGTTAGTCGACTAGGTGGAAAGGGTAGTCGACTAACAATGATTTCAAGTCGACTAACAGACATTCTAAGTCGACTAAAACTGTGTAACAGAGAGTTGGGTTTCTGGTTCAGGAAAGGTTAGTCGACTAGGGTCAAGGGTGTAGTCGACTAAGGGTCTCTAGTCGACTGGTAATTTGGTCTAGTCGACTAAAACTGTGTTTCCAGAAAGGTTACGTTTCAACTAAGGGTTTCTAGTCGACTAATCTATAGGTCTAGTCGACTAATCGTCTGGAAACAGCATACAGAACAGATTTCTATGGTTGTGTGTTTGATAATCAAATGGCATGATTTGAAGACCTAAGTATACATGATATGAAAATACAAGTATCCTAAGAATTAATCAAGTCTAGGTAAGTAAAATTACTCACCAAAAGGAGTGGTTGGTAATGGAGTGAGGGTGGTAGTGATGGAAGTTGATGATGAAGAAAAAGATGAGGTTTTGTTGGAGTTGATGACCTTGTGGTGATGGTTTCCATGGATATGAAAGAGGAAGATGATGAAGGAAAGAGGTTGGAGTAGTTGTGGTGGTGGTGGTTGTGGTGGAGATGAAGGGGGAGATGGAGGTTAGGGCTTTGGCTCTTGGTGAAGAGAAATGAAAAAGGAAATGAAATGTAAAGGAAAAGTATTTATAGACTTTGGATTTTATGAAGGAGATGCAAATAAATAAAAGAGAGGGGGGTTTTTGCAAATAGGGGAGGATGAGGTGTCCCTCTTTTGGCCACTTGGCCGGCCATGGGAGAGAGAGAGAAGAGGGGCATTAAAGAGGGAGTTGGTGGAAGAAGAAAAAGAAATTTTGGGATTTGGAAAATAGGAAAAGCCTTTGGCTTGTGGAGGAAGGAAGGAAATAAAGAAAAAGGAAAAAGGAAAAGAAAATGGAAAAAGGGAAATTATTCTCTTGGAAGAGAAAATGAAAAATAATGAAAGTGGCGGATTCCCGGGATTCGGTTGCGGATGCGGAAATCTTTCGGGAAAACACCGGAATCGTCCGAAATTCAAGTATCTCGGAACGACCCGAAATAATTATCAAAAATCAAGAATATTAATCTAAGAATTATAGTGAAATCCGTTTTAAAATACTTTATAGTTTTAAAACTAAAAATCCCGGAATCAGTTACCTACCGACTCCGATGGAATTTTCATAAATTCATAAAATCCTCAGAAAAAGTATGTAGATAGAAAATATGATTTTAAGAAATAATGTCTAAAGGTACTTGTAGAAATTCTAAACCGTTTGTAAACTAAAAATCTGGGAATCGGTCAGTGGCACTGGCCGACACCGGTTTTGAAGATATTTAATTAAATTCAGGAAAATTCCAGAAAATCATATAAAATATATAATATTGGAAAATGATATTTGAAACAGAAATCGGTCAAATCAGAATACTGGAAAGACCAAATCGAGTAATACATTAGGATCGGGTCTTCGGTTCAGACTAGGGCTGACTCCGAGTACACGAATCCAAATTTAAGACAAAACAATCATATAAACAATTCATAATACAAAATAAGTACAGAAGGTAAATCGAAAAAATACGATCAAAAATCTGAATACGCAACTAAGTACGTATTCCGGGAGCGGGGTGTTACAATCCATCCCCTTACAAAAAATTGCGTCCTCGCAATTTCGGTAAGGGGTAAAATGAACACAAAGAGGTCAAGGGTGGAATTTATACCAATCAAGATATGAAGCACTATAGGTAGGGCTCTCAAGTCGACTGAATAATAATCATCCTCCGCACTTCCGGCTGTATAAATCTGCATACTTGATAATCTTCCGAGAATAAGCCAGAATACTGAAGATAAAGAAAACCCTGATAGTCCTGAGCATAATAATAAAGAAGACCGATAATTAAGAATCCCGAATACCAGGCACCAATCACTCTGAAAGAATTCCGTAGAGAATTCCGACTGCTGACTTCTGAAAGATAGCCAGATCAGGATCAATCTGGAGAATACCAAGCTTCATAGAATTCGCCGAAGAGGTCACGTAATAGCTTCATTCTGAACCAGCCACTACCTCTCTAGTCTAATCATATCTTAAGTTGGCATAAAGGCTTCATAAAACCAAAACAGGGAAAGGATAGGAAGGATTAGGAATCAAAGGAAAGATAGTCAAGAAATAGATAACTCTGCACTTGTAGTTGGAATGTATAACCAAGACTCATGTATTCCAGTTGCAAATCACTTTACCATTAATTTGCCGTCTGGACGTACTGAAGATGTTTAGAGCCTAAGCTCTGATACCATCCTGTAACGCCCCGATCCCACGGATACGGAGACGTCACTGCAACGTATATACGTAGGTCAGAACTACCCTCCCGTATATACGCTAAGCATCAGTACAGACAAGAATCAGAGTACGGAAGCAAATGGTGCATTATACATTCCAACACATGAATACAATCACAGAGTTATCACCAGAAGTGATCCAATATTACATGAATATCACATCACTAATATGCGCAAATGCGAGAATACAAGGAAATATACAAGTATGAACAGAATGAAAGGCACTCACGAGTTTAAAAGAAAAACTCGAGAGACTCACAAGGGGGCCTGGAAGGATGGAGCTCTGGATGATCGGCTTGGGGATCCACGCTACCGCTGCGCCACTCTGATCCGCAAGGGGGAGAATCTACACGCTCCAAGCTCCATGACCTGGACATGAGGATCCAGGGGAGTCAAATGATACTCCCCAGGCGAGTGGTGAAGCAAAACCAAGTGGCGAGCAAGGGTGAGTACATGTCATGTAAAGCCAAGGACAAGCAATCTGATCGTATGGCTTCAGATTACGGTTCCATGAGACTAGTACATCGAAGGAATAATCCAAACAAGGAAACCCTCATCTATATACCTTTATCTCATGTCACCATAACCCAAGCCCATTCAACCCGACTGTTCTCAGGCATGATAAGATAATGAACAAGAGGCAAGTGAATACAATGGATAAAGCAGAATATGAGCAGATAATACGATAATACTCATAAAACCGGAAATCCGAAGTAAAATCCCGGACAAGCAAATATAGTAAGGCACAACACAGATTCATAGCCGTTTAAGTTGCAGGCTTTAGTATGCGTCCCATTCCACATACCTCCACTTACAACTTAAAGAGCCGGTTATTATGACACTTTATTATTACTCGTCTTACCCTGATATCTAGCTATGTGAGCTAGCGTCCCAACGCACATAGATCCATATCCGAGTAAAACAAGGTTGTTATTGGAAACCAGCGGGGGTATCAACGAACTATGTTTACAGTGGGTCCCGTACATACTCGGGACCACGGCCCAGGATTGTTCCGTTGCATGGAAACGGAAACCAGCCGCAAGGCTAACAGGAGGTACTTATGTATGCCCTTATCATGATGGTACCAGTAATGAGGGAGCCAGCTCTCCCCTCGGTCCCCTGGAGGCCCACAGGTCAGACCGGAACATGTAGTTGCACAACATTCCTAAAAGCCACTGTAAACACGAACACATATTGATATCCGCATGTTTCCCCCGACCCAATACAAGTTGGTCCTTTTTAGGATTCATTAGTTTAATTATCACTTTACGGGAATAACTGGAACAGGACATGATCAGGAAATCAGGAGTACATAAGTACTATATAGTCAGGTCACTGCATATAAAGCAGGAATACAAGTCACTGATCATGATACAGGATAATAAGGTAAGGTTCCCGTAAAGGTGATAATCACAAGTCAAGTATATCATGCTGGGTGTCAAGTGATAGCATGACAGGGTGATGATATTTAGTAAACAACCAAGCATATCAAAGGATTGATAATAGTCGGGATAAGTCATGGCAAGAGATTGATAATAGTCAGGGCAAGTCATAGCATAACTAAAGGGTCTTGCCAGGTAGTAGCATGGCAGGTGGTCAGGTGATAACACACTAGATGGTCAGGTGATATACATGTGTTAAATAAAAGCATGCAACTGACTAGTCTGAGGTAATGGTATGGCAAGGTAACATAAAAGTAACCCAAAGTACAACGACCACGAAGGGTCGGCCACGCATAGTATGAAAGCAGTAAAAGATATATAGACATGGAATCAAATACATGAAAATAGGAAGCGAAATACTTATCGTCCCGATGAAACGGGAAACTCAAATAGAGATGAGAGAAAAGCGAGACTACTCGCCTAAATCACCAAAGTGCCGAAAGATCCGAAATCCACTGAACTTGGGACGCGCCATAACCTGTGATATAATTATGTAGAGTGAAGAGGAGAGAGAAAGAGAGAAGGGAAGATGATGTTTGTCAAGTGACAAGTCAAGTAATACTAAGATATGATATAAGTCTAGAGGGTAAGGTTCATATTCAAGAAAGAAATCAACTAAGACAAACAGCCAAAGTTAGTCGACTAGGGTGGAAGAGTAGTCGACTAATAGTGGATTCAAGTCGACTACCAGTCTGGTATAGTCGACTAAAACTGGGTTCCAGAGAGTTGGGTTCTGGTTTCAGGAAAAGTTAGTCGACTAGGTGGAAAGGGTAGTCGACTAACAATGATTTCAAGTCGACTAACAGACATTCTAAGTCGACTAAAACTGTGTAACAGAGAGTTGGGTTTCTGGTTCAGGAAAGGTTAGTCGACTAGGGTCAAGGGTGTAGTCGACTAAGGGTCTCTAGTCGACTGGTAATTTGGTCTAGTCGACTAAAACTGTGTTTCCAGAAAGGTTACGTTTCAACTAAGGGTTTCTAGTCGACTAATCTATAGGTCTAGTCGACTAATCGTCTGGAAACAGCATACAGAACAGATTTCTATGGTTGTGTGTTTGATAATCAAATGGCATGATTTGAAGACCTAAGTATACATGATATGAAAATACAAGTATCCTAAGAATTAATCAAGTCTAGGTAAGTAAAATTACTCACCAAAAGGAGTGGTTGGTAATGGAGTGAGGGTGGTAGTGATGGAAGTTGATGATGAAGAAAAAGATGAGGTTTTGTTGGAGTTGATGACCTTGTGGTGATGGTTTCCATGGATATGAAAGAGGAAGATGATGAAGGAAAGAGGTTGGAGTAGTTGTGGTGGTGGTGGTTGTGGTGGAGATGAAGGGGGAGATGGAGGTTAGGGCTTTGGCTCTTGGTGAAGAGAAATGAAAAAGGAAATGAAATGTAAAGGAAAAGTATTTATAGACTTTGGATTTTATGAAGGAGATGCAAATAAATAAAAGAGAGGGGGGTTTTTGCAAATAGGGGAGGATGAGGTGTCCCTCTTTTGGCCACTTGGCCGGCCATGGGAGAGAGAGAGAAAGAGGGGCATTAATGAGGGAGTTGGTGGAAGAAGAAAAAGAAATTTTGGGATTTTGGAAAATAGGAAAAGCCTTTGGCTTGTGGAGGAAGGAAGGAAATAAAGAAAAAGGAAAAAGGAAAAGAAAATGGAAAAAGGGAAATTATTCTCTTGGAAGAGAAAATGAAAAATAATGAAAGTGGCGGATTCCCGGGATTCGGTTGCGGATGCGGAAATCTTTCGGGAAAACACCGGAATCGTCCGAAATTCAAGTATCTCGGAACGACCCGAAATAATTATCAAAAATCAAGAATATTAATCTAAGAATTATAGTGAAATCCGTTTTAAGAAATACTTTATAGTTTTAAAACTAAAAATCCCGGAATCAGTTACCTACCGACTCCGATGGAATTTTCATAAATTCATAAAATCCTCAGAAAAAGTATGTAGATAGAAAATATGATTTTAAGAAATAATGTCTAAAGGTACTTATAGAAATTCTAAACCGTTTGTAAACTAAAAATCCGGGAATCGGTCAGTGGCACTGGCCGACACCGGTTTTGAAGATATTTAATTAAATTCAGGAAAATTCCAGAAAATCATATAAAATATATAATATTGAAAAATGATATTTGAAACAGAAATCGGTCAAATCAGAATACTGGAAAGACCAAATCGAGTAATACATTAGGATCGGGTCTTCGGTTCAGACTAGGGCTGACTCCGAGTACACGAATCCAAATTTAAGACAAAACAATCATATAAACAATTCATAATACAAAATAAGTACAGAAGGTAAATCGAAAAAATACGATCAAAAATCTGAATACGCAACTAAGTACGTATTCCGGGAGCGGGGTGTTACAATCCATCCACCTTACAAAAAATTGCGTCCTCGCAATTTCGGTAAGGGGTAAAATGAACACAAAGAGGTCAAGGGTGGAATTTATACCAATCAAGATATGAAGCACTATAGGTAGGGCTCTCAAGTCGACTGAATAATAATCATCCTCCGCACTTCCGGCTGTATAAATCTGCATACTTGATAATCTTCCGAGAATAAGCCAGAATACTGAAGATAAAGAAAACCCTGATAGTCCTGAGCATAATAATAAAGAAGACCGATAATTAGAATCCCGAATACCAGGCACCAATCACTCTGAAAGAATATCCGTAGAGAATTCCGACTGCTGACTTCTGAAAGATAGCCAGATCAGGATCAATCTGGAGAATACCAAGCTTCATAGAATTCGCCGAAGAGGTCACGTAATAGCTTCATTCTGAACCAGCCACTACCTCTCTAGTCTAATCATATCTTAAGTTGGCATAAAGGCTTCATAAAACCAAAACAGGGAAAGGATAGGAAGGATTAGGAATCAAAGGAAAGATAGTCAAGAAATAGATAACTCTGCACTTGTAGTTGGAATGTATAACCAAGACTCATGTATTCCAGTTGCAAATCACTTTACCATTAATTTGCCGTCTGGACGTACTGAAGATGTTTAGAGCCTAAGCTCTGATACCATCCTATAACGCCCCGATCCCACGGATACGGAGACGTCACTGCAACGTATATACGTAGGTCAGAACTACCCTCCCGTATATACGCTAAGCATCAGTACAGACAAGAATCAGAGTACGGAAGCAAATGGTGCATTATACATTCCAACACATGAATACAATCACAGAGTTATCACCAGAAGTGATCCAATATTACATGAATATCACATCACTAATATGCGCAAATGCGAGAATACAAGGAAATATACAAGTATGAACAGAATGAAAGGCACTCACGAGTTTAAAAGAAAAACTCGAGAGACTCACAAGGGGGCCTGGAAGGATGGAGCTCTGGATGATCGGCTGGGGATCCACGCTACCGCTGCGCCACTCTGATCCGCAAGGGGGAGAATCTACACGCTCCAAGCTCCATGACCTGGACATGAGGATCCAGGGGAGTCAAATGATACTCCCCAGGCGAGTGGTGAAGCAAAACCAAGTGGCGAGCAAGGGTGAGTACATGTCATGTAAAGCCAAGGACAAGCAATCTGATCGTATGGCTTCAGATTACGGTTCCATGAGACTAGTACATCGAAGGAATAATCCAAACAAGGAAACCCTCATCTATATACCTTTATCTCATGTCACCATAACCCAAGCCCATTCAACCCGACTGTTCTCAGGCATGATAAGATAATGAACAAGAGGCAAGTGAATACAATGGATAAAGCAGAATATGAGCAGATAATACGATAATACTCATAAAACCGGAAATCCGAAGTAAAATCCCGGACAAGCAAATATAGTAAGGCACAACACAGATTCATAGCCGTTTAAGTTGCAGGCTTTAGTATGCGTCCCATTCCACATACCTCCACTTACAACTTAAAGAGCCGGTTATTATGACACTTTATTATTACTCGTCTTACCCTGATATCTAGCTATGTGAGCTAGCGTCCCAACGCACATAGATCCATATCCGAGTAAAACAAGGTTGTTATTGGAAACCAGCGGGGGTATCAACGAACTATGTTTACAGTGGGTCCCGTACATACCCGGGACCACGGCCCAGGATTGTTCCGTTGCATGGAAACGGAAACCAGCCGCAAGGCTAACAGGAGGTACTTATGTATGCCCTTATCATGATGGTACCAGTAATGAGGGAGCCAGCTCTCCCCTCGGTCCCCTGGAGGCCCACAGGTCAGACCGGAACATGTAGTTGCACAACATTCCTAAAAGCCACTGTAAACACGAACACATATTGATATCCGCATGTTTCCCCCGACCCAATACAAGTTGGTCCTTTTTAGGATTCATTAGTTTAATTATCACTTTACGGGAATAACTGGAACAGGACATGATCAGGAAATCAGGAGTACATAAGTACTATATAGTCAGGTCACTGCATATAAAGCAGGAATACAAGTCACTGATCATGATACAGGATAATAAGGTAAGGTTCCCGTAAAGGTGATAATCACAAGTCAAGTATATCATGCTGGGTGTCAAGTGATAGCATGACAGGGTGATGATATTTAGTAAACAACCAAGCATATCAAAGGATTGATAATAGTCGGGATAAGTCATGGCAAGAGATTGATAATAGTCAGGGCAAGTCATAGCATAACTAAAGGGTCTTGCCAGGTAGTAGCATGGCAGGTGGTCAGGTGATAACACACTAGATGGTCAGGTGATATACATGTGTTAAATAAAAGCATGCAACTGACTAGTCTGAGGTAATGGTATGGCAAGGTAACATAAAAGTAACCCAAAGTACAACGACCACGAAGGGTCGGCCACGCATAGTATGAAAGCAGTAAAAGATATATAGACATGGAATCAAATACATGAAAATAGGAAGCGAAATACTTATCGTCCCGACGAAACGGGAAACTCAAATAGAGATGAGAGAAAGCGAGACTACTCGCCTAAATCACCAAAGTGCCGAAAGATCCGAAATCCACTGAACTTGGGACGCGCCATAACCTGTGATATAATTATGTAGAGTGAAGAGGAGAGAGAAAGAGAGAAGGGAAGATGATGTTTGTCAAGTGACAAGTCAAGTAATACTAAGATATGATATAAGTCTAGAGGGTAAGGTTCATATTCAAGAAAGAAATCAACTAAGACAAACAGCCAAAGTTAGTCGACTAGGGTGGAAGAGTAGTCGACTAATAGTGGATTCAAGTCGACTAACAGTCTGGTATAGTCGACTAAAACTGGGTTCCAGAGAGTTGGGTTCTGGTTTCAGGAAAAGTTAGTCGACTAGGTGGAAAGGGTAGTCGACTAACAATGATTTCAAGTCGACTAACAGACATTCTAAGTCGACTAAAACTGTGTAACAGAGAGTTGGGTTTCTGGTTCAGGAAAGGTTAGTCGACTAGGGTCAAGGGTGTAGTCGACTAAGGGTCTCTAGTCGACTGGTAATTTGGTCTAGTCGACTAAAACTGTGTTTCCAGAAAGGTTACGTTTCAACTAAGGGTTTCTAGTCGACTAATCTATAGGTCTAGTCGACTAATCGTCTGGAAACAGCATACAGAACAGATTTCTATGGTTGTGTGTTTGATAATCAAATGGCATGATTTGAAGACCTAACTATACATGATATGAAAATACAAGTATCCTAAGAATTAATCAAGTCTAGGTAAGTAAAATTACTCACCAAAAGGAGTGGTTGGTAATGGAGTGAGGGTGGTAGTGATGGAAGTTGATGATGAAGAAAAAGATGAGGTTTTGTTGGAGTTGATGACCTTGTGGTGATGGTTTCCATGGATATGAAAGAGGAAGATGATGAAGGAAAGAGGTTGGAGTAGTTGTGGTGGTGGTGGTTGTGGTGAAGATGAAGGGGGAGATGGAGGTTAGGGCTTTGGCTCTTGGTGAAGAGAAATGAAAAAGGAAATGAAATGTAAAGGAAAAGTATTTATAGGCTTTGGATTTTATGAAGGAGATGCAAATAAATAAAAGAGAGGGGGGTTTTTGCAAATAGGGGAGGATGAGGTGTCCCTCTTTTGGCCACTTGGCCGGCCATGGGAGAGAGAGAGAAAAAGGGGCATTAATGAGGGAGTTGGTGGAAGAAGAAAAAGAAATTTTGGGATTTTGGAAAATAGGAAAAGCCTTTGGCTTGTGGAGGAAGGAAGGAAATAAAGAAAAAGGAAAAAGGAAAAGAAAATGGAAAAAGGGAAATTATTCTCTTGGAAGAGAAAATGAAAAATAATGAAAGTGGCGGATTCCCGGGATTCGGTTGCGGATGCAGAAATCTTTCGGAAAACACCGGAATCGTCCGAAATTCAAGTATCTCGGAACGACCCGAAATAATTATCAAAAATCAAGAATATTAATCTAAGAATTATAGTGAAATCCTTTTTAAGAAATACTTTATAGTTTTAAAACTAAAATCCCGGAATCAGTTACCTACCGACTCCGATGGAATTTTCATAAATTCATAAAATCCTCAGAAAAAGTATGTAGATAGAAAATATGATTTTAAGAAATAATGTTTAAAGGTACTTGTAGAAATTCTAAACCGTTTGTAAACTAAAAATCCGGGAATCGGTCAGCGGCACTGGCCGACACCGGTTTTGAAGATATTTAATTAAATTCAGGAAAATTCCAGAAAATCATATAAAATATATAATATTGGAAAATGATATTTGAAACAGAAATCGGTCAAATCAGAATACTGGAAAGACTAAATCGAGTAATACATTAGGATCGGGTCTTCGGTTCAGACTAGGGCTGACTCCGAGTACACGAATCCAAATTTAAGACAAAACAATCATATAAACAATTCATAATACAAAATAAGTACAGAAGGTAAATCGAAAAAATACGATCAAAAATCTGAATACGCAACTAAGTACGTATTCCGGGAGCGGGGTGTTACAACCCAAGTACTTAAAATGACTGCTCATCGGTATTTCTTATCATCTAATCTCACAATACTATAATCTTGGATTCCCTGTTTACTGAATTTACACTCCATATACTCTATTTTGGCCCTACTTAATCTAAAACCTCGAGATTCTAGAGTTTGCCTCCATAACTCCAATTTGGCATTTAACCCAGCTCTCATCTCATCAACTAAGACAATATCATCAGCAAATAGCATACACCACGGTATCTAATCCTGAATAGCTTTAGTAAGCTCATCCATCACTATGGCAAATAAGAATGGACTCAATGTAGATCCTTTATGCAATCCAATTGTGATAGAAAAATCACTTGTTATTGTCTTTAATTATTTGAAATAATAACTTTATCTCCTTTTATTGTCTTTTAATTTGCATATAATTATTTTTTATGTGTAAATATATCTATCTATTATCAATAACTTAAACTTCAATTTTAATGGAGGTGATTTAAAATAAAAATAAAAGGATAGAAAAATATATTTAGTTTAAGAGATTTTAAATGAGATGAGATGAGGGTGACAGTTGTATTCATTATTTTCAACATATATTGTTGAATTGGTGGTTCCAAATATACGAATAAAGAGATAGAGATCGATGTTTTGTTTGAATAACTTTAGATAAGAAAGAGGAACAAGTTTATATATATATATATATATATATATATATATATATATATATATATATATATATATATATATATATATATATAGAGAGAGAGAGAGAGAGAGAGAGAGAGAGAGATTTCGCTACAGCCCCCTATGTCAAACCGTAATTAGGAAACGACTAAGCTTCATAATTTAATTCGCTATAGTCACATCTTTTTTTAAACCATCCACGTGCGCCCACGTATCAAGCGCAGAAGCGATCCTCAGCAGCAAAAACACAAATGCCCCGCGGTAATCGCTTTAAAAAAGCAGATTGCTTCAAAAAATGTGGACCTTTGGTATATAGAGGACTATGATCATGCGTAGTCCTCACAAAAATGCCCAATTTTTGAGTCTTTATTAGGATTGCGACCATGATCGCAGTCCACACACAATGTCATGTTTCTAAGTCTGAATTGCGATCATGGTCACAATCTCCTCTTTATTAGGATCAAGACCATGATTGCAGTCCTTACAAGAATGTCATATCTCTGAGTCTTTATAGGACTGGGAACATGACCGCAGTCCTATTTATTAGGACTGCGACCATTATCACAGTTCTCAAAAATGCGTTATTTTTAGTCTTTATTAGGACCGAGACCATCATCGCAGTCCTCAAAAAACACATTTTCAGTCTATATTGGTACTGCAATAATGATCGCAAAAATACCCTATTTTTAATTAATAAAAGACTGCATTCATAGTTGATGTCTTCTAATAAAGAACGACGACTATAGTCACAATCCTCATAGAGGACTACGACTCATATCAGCATTGCCATTATCAATAGAATCCCTTTCGCTACCATCGAATAATGCACAATGCTTTCCAGGTCTAAAAACCACATCGATCACAAACACAAACAAAACTCATCATGAGCACGAACAAACGAGATCTGCAAAAGGTTGATACCAAAAATACTGGTTCAGGGGCTCCACCCCTTAAAACCCCTGGGAGGGGGCTCCCTACCCCATTTTAACCCCAGGCTACCTAACCGCACAGGTAGATCCGCGAATTACTCTACATCGAGTCCAGGGTTGAGGGGAGAGTAACGTCGGGGGCGATGGGGAAAGGTAAAAGAGGAAACGAAAATATATAAAGAAGTGATGATTGGGAGGAATCAATTTATATGAGATGGATGTGGATGTTGTGAATAAAAATATGGGGTGATTTTTTTCTAATTATGAAGGAAAGTAGGTGGCTGTAATGTAATTTTCCGAAAGGATTTGAGCATGAATCCTTCCCACTTAAATTCAATGCTAAGACATTCAAATACAAAATCTACTCTGTTGAAGTTGATCTATATTATTTAAAATAACTAAAATAAAAAATCAAGTATTTTGTAGTTTTCTTGTCCTTGCATCAAGTAGGCACAAAGGAGACAGTCGAAAGTAACATATTACTTAGATCTATGACTTTAGACATACAAATTCTCGATTCGACTACTTTATCATGATCTAAACATTTAGAAACCCTAACACACCAACTTTATTAGGTCTCAAATATTCTATACCGTTAAACTAACTCACTCACTTTTTCGACCATTTATTTTGCCCTTATTTGATGAATAAGCAAAAAGTATTAAAAACATTTGATTTTTAGTTACTTTAAATAATGTAGATAAACTTCAAAGGAGTGAATTTTGTATTCGAATTCCGTAGCATTGAATTTGAATGGAAAGGATTCATGCTTAAATCCTTTCCAAAGGATCCAACTCTCTCTATATATTTATATATATAAAGAGAGAAATAAACTTATGTCATTCCGGAAGGATTTGAGGCCGAATCTTTCTCACTCAAATACAACCCTTTGACATCCGAATGTAAGATCCACTCCTTTGAGGTTGATCTATATTATTTTCAAATATTTAAAAATAAAAAATAATATATTTTGAATACTTTTTGTCCATCCATCAAGTAGGCGCAAAATGAAAAAGGTCACTGATAAAGGTCACTGACAAAATGTGAGATGCCTTGTTTATGACAAAGGTCATTGACAAAGTTTGACTAGAAGGAATTTATCAGTAAGAATTGACACCTTATAGTCCTTGGTGAAAGCATTTCCCTTGGACTGAAGATATCGGATGAAGTCTTGGAATTTATTGAGTTGATCACTCAAAAGTTTAGGATCAACCACGATAAACTTGTTGGAAGTAGAAGAGATAAATCTTTTAAATCCGACATCATTGAGCCAATATCAGACTCGAAAGCTCCCACAAATCCTTGGCACTTCTAAACTCATAGTATAATCATAGAATTTGTCAGAAAGTGGACTAAGACTGATATGATAACAATGATAGTCAACATCCATAAGAGTTTTCGGTTTGGAAGAGAAAGTAGAAGAAGAATCAGATCTTGATGAGTCAAGTAGTGGATCAGACCTAGATGGAGTTGATGTTAGAAAAGTTTCAATAGCTGAAAGAAGTCCAAAAGTAGTTAGCCCCACATAATTAATCCCAGTGAACTTCTTAAGTTTGACTGATTTGGAGTGGCTAGAACGTCATAATCCTAAGAGGGAAAGTTATGTCTGCGAATTCTAGGTTCTGTATGTTAGGATTTATGACTGGAATACGTTGTGGAGGTAGAAGAAACTTCAGAGATCAAAGTACAGACGTGCACAAGGAGCTGTGCACATTACAATTGACTAATACTGGGTATAGTCAACTAATTACATGAATTAGTCGACTAATACATTGTATAGTCGACTAGGTTGGCTAAGGAATCTCGAATTTTGTCAGAGTAGTCGACTAGTATTTGGGCCTAGTCAACTAGTATTTGGGCCTAGTTAACTAATACATGGTATTAGTCGATTAATATCGGGTCTGGCAGTTTTCATTTCTGCTTTGTTTTCAGATTCGAGTTGGATTCGGGTTTCCTTTATTCTGAGGCGGTGATTGTTCGCATTGTTAAAGTTTGTTTAGAACTAGGAGAGTTCTATGGTCTATAAATAACTCCTTGGGGTATCCTTCAATGTAATCTAATGAATTTGTAATTTCTAAGGATGTAATTCATCTAGGTAAGAGATTCGTGAAAGAAGCTTAGCCACAAGGGTTCGTTGTTCTTAGTGGCCATCAAAGGCTTTTAACCTTCTTAGCGTGAGGTGTTAGATCTAAAATTTATTCCATATAAGATCTACACATATACTGTTAGCCTCTTTATCATGATCAAAGGGAAGGAGGGTTTTAGGCATACCTGATTCCATCACGAGGATGCCGAAGATTGCACGATCTCGAAGACGCCGGAGTTGAGGGAGAGGATTCTTCTCTCCAGCCACCAAGTTCTCTTCTTTATCCTTAGAGGCGATGAGAGGCCTCCAAGAGAGAGATGGTTATTGTTGTTGGTGGAGAGGGAACCTTACTCATGGTATATATAGCATCAAGAAACCCTAGTTCAACTCATCATATATCTAGGCCCTTGATTTATAACACGAGTTCCATACGTATAGATGAGTCCCACATTCTAATTTAAATACACTCATGGCTAAGTATAATTGAAAACGTGTCTAGACCCAAACCATTTAGGTTTGATCAATTCTTTATTGGGTCAAACAACATAAGTTAAGTGGGCGGGTGCAAATATCCAATTGACTTGATTAGGCCCAAATAAATTAGACTTTAAAACTAATAAGTCTAACAATCTCCCACTTGGGCCAAGCAAGTCATACTGAATAGATATTATGCATAACTTTATGACGTCAAAAAACTTTAACTGCCGACAAAACCACGTTTCAAAACAATCTGGTCCATTAAGTGTCCTGCCACCGAACATGGCGATCGTTACCTTCTGTATAATCGAGGTAGGACCTTCCACATCACAAGTTTCAGAACCCCTAACGACATAGATCAAATGTGGACGGGTGGCATGGAAATGTCCTCTGATCAAATAAGGTACAATTCCAACTGGTTTTCACTTTATGACTCCAACGAGTCTAGCCTTATGACTCCAACGAGTCTAACTGCTAATTCAACAAACTCAAATGCGCAAAAGTAAACTTTAGGAAAAGCAGTTATAAATTTATTTATCAGAATCAACAAATATCCATAAAGTGCACTTAAAAATAATATTTGTTATATAAAATTATCCACTCCCACAAAATCAGGATATCATAATGACTAGTCATCCCCATATGAGCAATATGCTCTAAGAATACTTTAGGTGAAAGTCCTTTAATGAGTGGATCTGTAATGTTAAGAATAGTGTCATCACTATCAACAGACAAAATATGATTCCAAACTTTATCATTGATGATAAGAAACTTGATGTCGATATGCTTCGACTTTGCTGAACTCTTATCACTATTGCAGTAGAGCTTTATAGCTCTTATTTTCACAGTATAGCTGTAATGGCCTCTCGACTAAATCCACCATCTTCCTACAATAAGGAAAATGTAAAATAAAGTAGATTTCCTATTGTCGATACATCCAGCATAATCTGAATCTGTGTATCCAATCAGCTGCAACTGATCAGATTTCATGTAGTCTTCTATGGATATCGCATTACCTTCTTCGCAGTCTTCTAGAGATCAATCACATGATTGATCAAGTATCTGCCAAGTTTCTCAACGGTACATGCTATGTCTGGTCGGGTACAAACTTGAGCACACATCAGACATCCAACCGCCAATGTATATGGAATGTCTTTCATTTGCTCTTTCTGTAGATCGTTCTTGAGACATTAGAGTAAACTCAACTTATCTCCCTTAGAGCAATTCTTCATGCCACATGTATCTAGCACCTTATCGATATAGGGCTTTTGTGATAAACCTAATATTCCACGTGTCCTGTCACGTTGAATCTGGATGCCTATCACAAAAGAAGCTTCTCCTAGATCTTTTATCTCAAAGTTCTTTGAGAGAAAACTCTTAGTATCAAGTAAAAGAACCATATCGTTACTTGCTAGTAGAATGTCATCCACATATAGCACAAGAAATATAAGTCTACTCTCTTTAAATTTATGGTAAATGTATTGATCATCTACAATCTCCTTAAAACCAAAATCGGATATTACATGATCAAATTTCAAATACCATTGACGGAATGCTTGATTTAGACCATAAATGGATTTCTTTATTTGCAAACCAAATATTATGAAACCATCAGTTTAAAACTTTCTGGTTGCACCATACAGATTTCCTTCTCAATGTTACCATTAAGAAAGACAATCTTAACATCCATTTGGTATAACTCCAGGTCAAAGTGAGCCACCAGTGCCATAATAATTCTAAAAGAATGCTTCATGAAAAATAGGGAGAAAGTCTCCTTATATTAGTCAATGCCCTTTCTTTGAGTGAATCCCTTTATGACAAGATGTGCCTTATACCTTTTGACATTACCTTTCGAATCCCGCTTGGTTTTGAATACTCATTTACAACCAATCAGTTTCTTTCCTTTAGGCAACTCTTACTAAATCCCAAACATCATTGTTCTTTATGGATTTTAACTCGTCTTTCATAGCATTTGACCACTTACTGGAGTGAATGTTGAGTCTGGCTTCATTTAAGAATGCGGGGTCATCCTCTAGCCTTATGTCAAACTCATGCTATTGGAGATAAACTATATAGTCATTTGTAATGTGTAACGCCCCGATCCTAAAGATACGGAGACGTTATGGCGACGTACATACGCGAGGTGAAAACACGCTCACGCGTACGTTAAGCCTCAGTACAGTACATAACCTCCATATAGACATGGGTCCAAGCATGAAATAAGTACAAGAATACCTGCAGAAATAGGTCAGCGGTCATAATAGATATGAAAAATAGGGACAAATAAGATAACAGAAATAAATGCCCAGCATACCTATGAATAGGCCAGATGAGGAATCTCCTATGTCACGCCAAGGCACTCTCTGCTACTCCGAGAACTCGGATATCCAATCTGGGCACGCAAACCCAGGGTCGTCAGAAAGCGACCTAGTGAGTGGTAAAATGAAGGAGGCAGTAATATATACATAATAATACAAGCACGATACTAATATATAACACATGATGTGGTACAAGTGATATTATATCATAAGCATATAGGAAGCAGTGGAAATATATAAACATGTCATCTTTTGGTACCATCACTACCTAGCCGGTTATCATTAGGTCATGATTCTAATCATATCGAGTTTATATAATAAATAATGTTATTTAGCGGTGAAGTAAAAGCAGTGAACATGGTAGTGATGTAATGAACATGCAGGTGGGCATATGCAATATGAACATGTTACTGTGTTGTGTCTAAATAGCATATAAGCAATGCAAAGTAGAATATATGTGATGCAAGGTGTACATGTGCATAAGTAGTATGCCACCATAGGTATCAGGCAGTGTAGCAAAGTCTACAGGTAACATGATAGCGGATACAATAACATGAACAGGAACAGTAACAGGTAAGCAAGATCACAGTGAACATGAAAGCAGACAAAATAACAGGAACAGTAACAAGTTAGTATACATGTATCAGGCAAGTCATGTGATTGACACAATAGTAGAAATCAGTACCACCTGATATTTTAATCAATCTCTACCAGTGTCCCATACCATTGGCAGTTCACACTGGAGCCCGCACTCCAGTCGAACCCATCCGGACATGGCCTACGGGTACCATTATCCAGACGAGAGAGTGACCAAATAACAAGTGTTCCCAACGTCACTATTGTGTATACTGTTTTATTATGTTAATTGGAAACCCATGGTCGAGGAGTTCTTATCGGGTGGATGTATCCCGTGCATACCCGGGACCACGGCCTTAAACAGACCCCTGGCTGCTGAGACCAGGGCCAGCCCGCTAAGGCTGTAACATGTAACGGGAATCTCAATGAGCTAAAACAATAACGGGATGCTCATGAGTAACAGACGGTAGCCAGCACTACCCCGTCCCCTGCAGTGGGGCAACAATATGGATCCAGTACATCCACCCGATATGATCTAGTCAACCGTCAAGTCTCCCCCATACCCAAGTTATCATTATGATCTGATATGTCAAGTATACAATGTAACAAGCACAACTACTGTACATGATACGGGTAACATGATAATTGGACCAGAGCTCTATTGATAGCATAGAACAATATAACGAGAAACGGGAACAACATAACATGAACAATATAACGGGAAACAGGAACAATAAACGTGGAATTCCACATATCGCATATCAACAGCTCTCAAGTCCAGTAACGGGAATATCCGTATCGGTAACAGGAAATAATCATGTAACTAGAATACACGCATATGCATGTAGCAATCAGATATACCATGGTCTGTGTAACAAGAATAAATCCATGATCTATGTGACAGGAATACATCCATGATCCATGTGACAGGAATACAAAGACAATCAATGCATGTATACTGGTGAGTCTATATAACAGTGATATAAGTAAATGTGTACAAGACGGTATCTAGTGTACTCGCGTATCAATATATCAATAATTCCCAAACATGCATGTCGTGAGTCTCGGTCTCTATGTAATGGTGAAACATCAACTAACGGTATAGAGTGTACTAGATATTGATATGCCATACAGTGTTTAGTGTATCGGTGGGTCGGTAAGAGCGATAGTGTAATGTGATAATATCTGGTATCATGGAGTCTGCGTGTCTCAGTGTACATGTAACAGTACTATTTGAGTATGATTATCTATTACGTCTATTTGATATGAAGTCTATGTTATATGAAATCATGATACAGATGAAAAGATTATTTTAGTGATTATGTTTATGACACTATCATGCATTACTACATCTGCCTTCTCTATAATATGTCTCCTTAATAACGAGTGCTTTACCCATAATCATGATTTTGTTACCTAAGCAATCAATCAATTTATTAAACATGGATAAATATAATTTATTAAAAATAAAACACTCACAAACTGGTTATAGGAAGATAGCTCTCGTTCCTACGATCGCAACGGATCCAGAATCGCCCGAATCGGAGTCCAGATGCTCCAGATATCGCCCGAATACTAAATCATAAGAAACAGGGTTAATTATGCAATAAAAATATTTAAATGCAAATACTGAAATGTACCGGGGGGTTTTCTGTAAATATACCTTTATTGGGTTTCGGATGCGGGTTTGGCTCATAACGGGTCGGGTCCAGATCCACAACCCAAACCCGTTTAACTTAAATTAATGGGTACGGGCTAACGGGTTATTGGGTTGGGTTTATATCCAAACCCACCCTCATATTGGGTTATTGGGTTCGGGTTACACCCGAACCCAATTACCCCACAACAACAGCAGCAGCAGCAGCAGCGCTGCTGCTGCGCTCCTTGGCCGACCACTGGCCGGGCTGGCCGGCCTGGCCGGCGGCGGGGAAGGCCCCGCCGGCGGCGGTCCCAGTCGCGCGGGGCCAGGGCGCGGCAATGCCCGGATGGGGGCGCAGCCTGGCGCGGCCTGGGCTGCCGGGCGCAGCCTGGGCCGGGCGCGGCCTGGGCTGGTCGGGGACGCCCACGGCGCCAGCGGCGCCGTGGCCAGGAGAGGGCGGCGGTGGCACGCCGGCCACCAGCCGCGAGCGGTGGTCAGGCCACCGGCCGACCCAGAGAGAGAGCAAGAGAGAGAGAAAGAGGAGAGAGAGGGTTTGAGAGAGAGAGAAAATGAGAGGAAGAGATTGAGGGAGAGAGAGAGAGAGAAAGGGGAATGGGTTTTATAGGGAAGAGAGAGAAAGGGCAGTTGGGCTACAGTAGGGCGGTGGGGAACTCTCCAGCGAAATGGAGAAGAGAAAGGGAAAAAGAAATAGGGAAAAAATGGTTTTAATAAATATTTAATTCATATTATAATGGGGTCCAAAATTGACTAGCTCTGAACGGTGCCCAAAAATTACAGAAAATAGATAATATTATCCTGAGACGTAATATGAAAACGGTTTATCGAAACTCAATCCAGTTTGCCAATTAAAAATCCCGGAGTGTCTCGCCAATACGGGCGACACCAGTTTGGCCGGATTTTCGATAAATTCAGAAAAATCCCCAAAAATACCCGAACATAGATAACATGATTTTAAGACACACGGTGAAAGCCGATTCTCAAAATTCTACTCCGTTTGTGGAATAAAAATCGGAAGGCAGGTTATCGGTATCGGTCGCACCGACTACGGAGATTTTTCAAAATAATCCAGAAAAATTCAAGAAAATCCTGAAAAATCTAAAATATTAGAAAATGATTTTTGAAACTGAAATCAACTCAATCGGACTACCACAGAGGTCAAATCAATTTTGTACGTAGTATCGCATACGGATACTGTGATACGTACACCGGGGAGCAGGGGGTTACATAATGACTTATCTCCTCTTCCTAGTTGATCTCCTTGGCACTTGTGGTTGAGAATTTTCAGGTTCTACCTCACCAGCATGATCTACTTCAGGATGAACTGTATATGTATCTTGTAAGGATGCAACTGTATTTTCATCTTGAAGTGGAACAACTACTTTATCATTTGGAACAATTGTCATGGGTATAACAATATGTTCTTTCTTAAATATGAAATCTTTATGTAGTTGACTCCCATTGTTCTGAATATTCTCAAAAAAATTTAGCAATCCGTCTTTATGTTCTTAGCGGAGGGACAATAAAACTAAAGCCTTTATACCTCTCAGAATACCCTAAAAATAAACAGCTAACTGTCCTTGAGTCCAACTTCTTCTCATATGGTATATATGGCCGAGCTTCCGCTGGACAACCCCAAACATGTAGATGCCTAATACTGAGAGTTTTCTCAGTCCATAACTCATATAGGGTTTTAGTTACTGTTTTGCTAGGTACTCTATTAAGGAGGTGACAATCATCTTTAAGGCTTCACTATATAATGACTTTGGTAGAATAGTGTGAGCTATCATACTCCTAACCATGTCCTTTAGTGTGTGAATTTATCTCTCAGCAATACCATTTTGACGAGGTTTCCCTGATATGGTGTACTAAGCAACAATACCACTCTTTTAGAAATTGACAAATGATTCTGGACATTTACTTGATTCGTCATATCTGTCATAGTACTCACCACCATGATCAGATCTAACGGCTTTAAATATGCCAATGATTGGGATTTCTCATGGAACAAGTGTAGGTACCTATAACGAGAGTAATTATCTGGCAAAGTGATGAAATATTCATGACCATTCCAAGAAGCTGTAGGGAATGGACCACAAATGTCTGTATACACCAAATTAAGACACTTGAACTTCGTCTAGTACCAAACTTTCTAATGTTTGTTTGTTTGCCTTTTATACAATCTGTACATACTCCTAAGTCGGAGTAATCTAAAGGGCCTATAGCTCCACTAGACACAAGCGTTTGGATTCTCTCTTTTGAGATGCGTCCTAAACGCCTATGCCATAAACTGTAGGAGTTTTCTTTAATTAATGTTCGCTTAGTACCTAGATTATTCACATACAAAAATTCAGAATATGAAGCATGGAGATTCATTTATATAAGACATCAATCAAGATTCCAGTACCAACAACTTTAGATTTAGAAAATAAACTAAACATTTCATTACCAATAGTGACAGTAAAACCAGATCTGTCTAACAATGAAATGGAAATAAGATTCCGCCTAAAAGACGGTACATATAAAGTCTCATCTAAATCTAAAATAAAACCAGAATCTAATCTAAGCCTACGAACTCCAATAGCTTCAACTGCAGCTTTATTTCCATCACCCATATATATGTATTGCTCAGCTGGGCTTGGCCTCCTTTGGGTTTGGAAGTTCTGCATTGAATCGCTTATGTGAATTATCTATTCACAATTTATAAAGTGGTACTAAAGCTAAATTAATCTCAAAACAAACATAAATATGAGATATACCCGCTAAATAGCCATTTCTGATACTTTATGCATTCCTGCTTGAGGTGGCTTACTTTCTTACAGAAAATATGCAATTACCTTAGGCTACTTTTTCTGCACTTTTGCCACTTATGATCAGCCACTGTAGTGATATTTATGTTCCTCCCTTTAGTTTCACTTTCCTTTTCTTATTAGAAGTTTACCCTGAATGCTAAATGAGCACTGACTTTATCGGGCATAGCACTTCTAATAGTTATACGAATAGTGTACTTTATGACCATTAGACACCTCTTGTAAGATCTCTCCCACTTACCATAATTGACCTTTTCTTTACTGAACTTTTATTAGTGATAATAGAGATCCATCAATCTTTAAGGTGTATTCTAGGTGCATGATTCAAGAACGATCATTTTCGTGGTCTTACCACTTCTTAAAGTTTGTACCGTTCAATTTATACTACATAAATGTACAATTTCTCATCAGTTTAACATAAACATTGCATTTAATAAAATTCTACTGTAATAGCCATAAAAAAATGAATTTCAGAAAATGCAACCAGTTTAACCGATAGAGCTGCCGGTTAAACTTTCAGAACAAGTTGTGTCTCTATATGCCAACACTGTATTGGCCCAATATAGATATCCTAAAGTCTAGGTCCTATGTAAGAGAACAACCTTCCTTTGGGCCGACTGTCACTTTATAGGATTGGTCCTAAAGTTTAAGTAATCTATATTGGCCATATAATATATGTAATGACCAATGACAACCTTCCTTTGGGTCGATTGCCACACGCATGGGCCACACAAATTTATGCATCTGGATTCTTGTTCCGCCATCGGACTAGTTGATGAGGGTAATGCAATATGGGCCTATAGTGTGACAACCTTCCTTTGGGCCGATTACCACACACCAAGGTTCTCCCACTTGCATTACACACATCAAGTATCCGACGCCGTACATAATTCGGCCAAACAATAGTCTTCCTTTGGGCCGGCTCTTGTCCGCATGAACTACATACGCAATTAAATAAACTCTTTTATAAATTCTTTAGCTTGAACATGTATATATCTTTATCTGTGTGTTATTAACTGTAGTATACATCAATATTCATCATGCTAGACAATATAAGCAATAATATAAATATTAATGAAGCGGAAGCATGTAAGGGTACATGTAACCATGATAAACAAACACTTCAATGCCTTCTTTATGTCAACTAACTACTGTTTTGTCATGTCTAATGCCTGTAATACTGTAGTGCTCGTCAAGAGCTTCGAAACGGCTATTTACATGCCCAAAACAGAGGTCGTATGAGCCCGTAACGGCTAATTGAAGTTTCTATTGGCAAAACGGGTCTGCAGTGCTTATCGGGTCTGAATCAGACCCGACCCGCAATGGTCAAGTTATTGGTTTTCTTTCTTATTGGGCCGGTTTAAATAAACTGGATAAAACCCAATAAAAACTTTAATGTGAGAACAACTAAGAATAGATTAAATGAGTTTCCTTATTAGATTTAAATTTTGTATCTATATCAAAAAATTCAATCCTATTCACTCTCACAATCCCAAATTAAGGAAACCTTAACTCCCAAAAAAAAGGAGAAAAAAAATATTTGCCCTTCAAGCCGCCAGCCCATGGTGGCCGGCGGCTGTTGCCCACCCTCAAAGGGGCGCAGCATGCGCTGCCAGCGCACGCATGCAGATGCATGCGTGCACTGATTGCTCTCTCCAAAGAGCATGCAATGCTCTCTGCAGAGAGCATATACAGCCCCTTTTTTTTTAATTTCAAACAAAAAATGTGTGCTGCGTTGCTTGCATGCAGCACATGTACATGATTTTTTTTTTTATAAATTAAATCTAGAATAACACACATATTAATTTTCATATATATATATATATATATATATATATATATATATATATATATATATATATATATACACATGAAAATTTCAATAAAAAATCACTCCTTTTAACCTTTTGATCCAACATATGAGACACAAAATATTTATTGAATCAAAGGAGATATTTTAATGATATTTATAGATCGAGATCATAATTTCTGTAGATCCCTATGATTTGATAAAGAGGTGGCTCTGATACCAATTGTTAGATCTAAAATTTATTCCATATAAGATCTACACATATACTGTTAGCCTCTTTATCATGATCAACGGGAAGGAGGGTTTTAGGCATACCTGATTCCATCACGAGGATGCCGAAGATTGCACGATCTTGAAGACGCCGGAGTTGAGGGAGAGGATTCTTCTCTCCAGCCACCAAGTTCTCTTCTTTATCCTTAGAGGAGATGAGAGGCCTCCAAGAGAGAGATGGTTATTGTTGTTGGTGGAGAGGGAACCCTACTCATGGTATATAACATCAAGAAACCCTAGTTCAACTCATCATAGATCTAGGCCCTTGATTTATAACACGAATTTCACACGTGTAGATGAGTCCCACATTCTAATTTAAATACACTCATGGCTAAGTGTAATTGAAAACGTGTCTAGACCCAAACCATTTAGGTTTGATCAATTCTTTATTGGGTCAAACAACATAAGTTAAGTGTGCGGGTGCAAATATCCAATTGACTTGATTAGGCCCAAAATAAATTAGACTTTAAAACTAATAAGTCTAACATGAGGTGTAAGTAATTCTTACTGTACTATCCCAAAGTTTTAGTAAAGTTTCTTTCCCCTTCTCCCGTGAACATACACACAATCTGTATGATCGGTAGAACTAAGTTATATTATGTGTTGGATTTCTATCTACTTTGGAATATCTTCTTCTTCTCTTCTTCTCATTGCCTTAGTAGATCCTGTGGTTAGTTTTCGCTACGCCGTCCCAGTCGATCCAGTCATGGGGTCATCTCCTCATCTCCCGAACTCACAACAATTGGTATCAGAGTAAGGTCAACTTGAAGATGTCTGCGATTAAGTTCGATATTCAAAAGTTCGATGGGGTCATCATTTCAACAGTGACAGATTAGGATGAACGTCACCCTTACCCAGAGTGGGTTGAAGAAAGTACTATTCGGGAGGGAGAAAAAGCCTCAAGATATGAAAAAAGAAACATGAGATGAGTTGGATGAGAAAGCCTTGATGACTTAGAGGACGAAGTGTTGGATGAGTTTTTCACAGAGGAAACAACATCCTCGTTGTGGGAGCGACTTAAGGACCACTATCTGAAGAAGTCATTTGCGAATCGGTTGATTCTGAAGTAGCGTCTCTTTCTTCTTCATATGCATGAAGGTACACCTATCAAGTCTCATATTATAGAATTTTCCTCTATTATCAATGATCTAGATAAGATAAAGGTTAAGATAGAAGATAAGGATCAAGCACTTCTATTACTGTGTTCTTTACCTTCTTCCTATAAGAGATTTAGGAAGCTATCATCTATGGAGGCAAGTCAACAATCAAGGTCAATGAGGTCAATGAGCATCTACTCAATAAGGATAAAATTGACACCCAGTTGACCGGTGATTCTCATCATGATGATTCCGGGCAAGTTCAGTATTCAAGGGAGAAGAGTAATAATAGAAGTTCATGTGTAACTCAAAACATAAAAATTTAACGTGCAGCTATTATCACAAGAGGGGGCATATTAGAGTTGATTGTTGGCTTCGAAGGAAGAAACAATCATATACTAATGTCACTGAATTGATTGGAGAAGATGAAAAACAATGACATTCTATTTGCTACAGACAGATCAATTGGTAATAAAGATAAATGGATTATTGACTCTGGATGTTCACAACACATCAGTTCCAACAGGAAGATGTTCTCTTCATACACTCTAGTTCAAGGGGGAGAAGTCTTCTCGGGAAATTCTACTACAAGCAAGGTAATTGGCGAAAGAACAATCCAGTTTTGATTTCATGATGGATACATCACTACTCTTTAAGACGTTCGTCATATTTAAGAATCAAGGTACAACTCATCTCTCTTAGAGCCTTACAAGAGGAAGAGCTCAGTTTCAATTTTGAAGGTGATCTTATGGATGTCTCCAAAAAGTCCCATGTGAAGTGTCAGGCCGAACGTGTCGGTAATGTGTATATGTCACGAAATTCGAAAGTTACAGTTGGTGGATTGCAGTTATCCTCAGATTCGAAAGTGACGGTTGTAGAACAATCAGAGACTACGATGGTTTCGAGTTCGGATGTTCAATTGTACCCCGAAGAGAGATTGAGATTAGGCGCACAATAAAGTAGTCCAGATCGCTACTCCTATGGCGGAGCAAATTCTTATAAATCCTGTGTGGATCAAGGAGATCATTGGAGGATAAAGTTCAGATTGGGCTTGAACTTATTCGACCTAATCAAGTTGTGAACCCCATGAAGGGTTTATGGAGAAGAGGGAGTGAGATGGAGATGAAGTCAAGTTTTGTTCAATTGTGCATGGATGCGAGCACATGGAGAATGGTAGCTATTCTCGGACATGTACGTATTCAAGTCAAGGAGGAGATTGTTAGAATTTGTGACTGGAATATGTCGTGAAGGTAGAAGAAACTTCGAGGATTAAAGAATGGACGAGCACAAGGAGCTGTGCACATTACTAGTCGACTGATACTGAGTATAGTCGACTAAATTGGCCAACAGAGAGTTGGGTTCTAGAATTTTATCAGAATAGTCAACTAGTATTTGAACCTAGTCGACTAATACATGGTATTAGTAGACTAATACCATGGTCTAGTCGACTAATGTTAGGTCTGACAATTTCCTTTTCTGGACCTGTTTTCAAATTCGAGTTGAATTTGGGTTTTTTTTTATTCTGAGGCGGTGATTGTTCGTATTGATGAAGTTTGTTTAGGATTAGAAGAGTTTTATGGTGTATAAATAACCCCTTGGGGTGGCCTTCAATGTAATCCATTGAATTTGTTATTCCTGAGGGTGTAATTCATTTAGGTGAGAGATTTGTGAAAGAAGCTTAGCCATAAGGGTTCGCTATTTTTGGTGACCATCAAGGGCTTGTAATCGTCTCAGCGTGAGATGTAAATAATTCTTATTGTACTCCCCTAAGTTTTAATAAAGTTTCTCCCTCTTCTCCCGTGGACTTACACGATCTGTTTGATCGGTGGAACCACATTATATTGTGTGTTGGCTTTCTATCTACTTTAGAATATCTTCTTTTTCTCTTTTTCTCGTTGCCTTAGTAGATCATGTGGTTAGTTTCTGCTGCGCCGCCCCAGTCGTGGGAGCGTCTCCTGAATTCACAACACTGTATTCAATAGTACTTGTCAAATAATGTTAAATGCTCAGATACAATTATAAGTTGCTCTCTTTTAAATTATGGTACGCAAAAATAAAAATGTCGAGGTCTTGCTTAATTTTCAATTTATATATGTTTATCAAAGATAATAAAAGTTTCAACTGAATATGAATTTCTAGCAACTGATAATGTAACAAGATGTATATAGCAACAGATTTCTACAATAGGAACAAATTTAATTAAACTATCTACTGCAACAAGAAGAGTAAGATATGTACTAATAGAATGATTGGTCGAGGATAAACTAAATCTACAAATCAAGATTGTATGCATTTGTCTATATAAAGTGGAGTTGAAATGTTAAATGAAAACTAGCAAACACCAACTAAAAGCTAATGAGATGCAAAAAACCAAAATTAGCTAAGGAGCAAATTTAAACAAACTGAGTTTATAGAAATTTGTTGATGAAACATATACCAATGTATAAAGAATTTCTAACAAAAACAAGATGTTATTAAAACATATACCAATATGGGTGAGCTCCAGAAAACCAACAAAAAAAAATGAGTGAACTCCAGAAAACCAAAATAGTTACTGCAAAACTTGTGCTAGAATTATTACAGTTAGATGAGCCAATTAGAATATAGCTTTGAATTGGCCGTGAAATATAATGCACTCATGAAAGGATGAAAGTTTCGGATAATCAAAATAAACCACATGGTCTAGAGGTTCATGATTTCATGTGCTATGCATGCAAATAATATCTTAAGTTTTGTAGAAAAATTGAAATCCAACCAAACAATAATGAAGCCGACTATAGAATGGAGCAACTTTGAGTGGGATCCTGATTCTCCGTATTGTTGGGTTTTTAGCCCTTAACATGAAACAATATTTAGTGAAGAAGATATATATGTGTGCTGGGGAGGGGAGAAGATAAAAAATAGAGTTTTTTAAAACTCAATTGGAGTTGGCGCGGAGAGAGGAGCATCAACACAGAGTAGAATTGCTGGAGACAGTCAACTGAAGCTTTCAAAAGCTCTAGCAAAGATTTCGAAAGCTCTAAGAGAGAGTTGCTCTTGGGAAGGTACAAGCTTTCGAAAGCTCTGGCACAATCTAGATGAATCCGACCTGAATTCTGATTCTGTTTCAAGTTGAATCTGATTCTGTATTTGATCTGAATTCTAGGTAGTTTCTTTTCTCTGGATATAAATATGAGATCATTTGTGATCAATTATATCTCATTGTAAATCTTTTGGTATTGAATAAGATCTTCTCACTTCTGCCCCGAGGAGCAAATAGCCGAACCTCATTAAATCTCGTGTTTTTCTCTTTTATTTATTATTTGTACTATATCTGTGATTAATCTCTCGACGTATCCTTGTGTTGATCTCAGCAAGTAGTGTTTCGCTTCCGCATAGGAGCGCAACATGTGGTATCAGAGCTCCAGGTGCAATCTTGAAAGTAGTGAAATTGAAGATTTGGGGAAGATCCGATCTAGGGTTTCCCATTTGGAGGTAAATGTCTCATCTTTATCTCGTTTGAAGATTCCTTTTTGATTTTTTTTTTGTTGAGATTATTTTGTAGAGATGGCTGAAGTTAATCAATTCATGGTGACGATGGTGAACATTCACCAATTAAAAATCGATGTGGTAAAGTTTAATGACACAAATAACTTTGGTATGTGAAGATGCAAGGTGATAAATGCGTTGTTGAATATTCTTTGAAACTGTAGGAGAAGTCAAAAGATGATCAAGAAAAAAGATTGGAAGAAGAAAAATCGAACGGTGTGTAGCATCATCAGATCTTGTCTGATACAAGATCTGAAGTATCATGTGATGAACGAGACCTCTGCGAAGAGGATTTGAGAGATTCTAGAGAGCAAGTACTTGAGAAAGAGTATTGAGAACTGCTTGCATCTGAAGAGAAGGCTTTTTTGCTTTCCGTTGAAGAAATGAATCTCTATTGGTGAGCACATGATCAACTACACAAAACTTCTTGCAGATTTGGGTATTGTGGATGAGATGATCAAAGACGAAGATAAAGCGTTGATCTTGTTGAGCTTTCTTCCGGATGATGAGTATGAGACCTTTGTTTTGATTTTAACCAATGATAAGTCATCATTTAGTCATGATGAGGTATCAACTGCTCTTGTGAATCATGAGTAGAGGAGGAGGGACAAGGAGTCCTCCAGTAGCACATCAATAGAGGAATTGACTGCAATAGAATGGAGTTCCAATCGAAAGGGCAAAGGAGATCGAAAAGAATCGAAGCTCAAGTCTGATAATCGTGACTTGAGAAAGGATCAATGTGTATTCTGCAAGGAGAACAAACACTAGAAAAAAGATTATCCAAAGTTAAAGAATAAAAAAAAGAGCAACAATCAGAGAAAAACATCGTACATGCAGATGAATTAATTCTGACTCTTCAAATTATTCACTCTCTATTACTCCTACTGTTTACTATTTTTCTGAGTGAATTTTGGATACAACTGCTGCCTATTATGTTTGTCCGAAGTGATTTTCAAGAGAGTGGTTTTCTAGTTTCAAAAAGCTAGTTAGAGGCCTGGTATTAATGGGGGACGAACACACATGCTGTATGGAAGGGATAAGTACTGTTCTTATCAAAATATTTTGATGTGATGGTAAGATAGTTGATGGATGTGAGATATGTTCCTCAGTTGAAGAAGAACTTGATCTCTATTGGAGTTTTTGAGGCACAGAGTCTTAAAAAGACTCTTAGAGATAGCGTCCTCAAGATGCTCAAAGTCTCGATGGTTGTCTAAATGGTGCCAGATGGAATAATATGTATTACTTGAAGAGTAGTACAATGATAGGGCAATTGGCGGCTTTAGAAGGTGCAGATGACGACTCTACGAGACTTTGACAAATGAGGCTGAGACACACAAGCGAGAACCTTTGTAAACATTGGCGAAGTAAGGATTGTTAAAAGATGTGAAAACCTGCAAGTTGGAGTTCTGTGAACACTTAGTTATTGGCAAGAAAACGAAGGTGTAATTTGGCATCACGATACACCACACCCATGAACAGTTGGGGAGCTTCCAAGACTGCATCACTTAGAAGAAATCACTACTTTGTGTCATATATTGATGATTATTTTAGGTGTAGTTGGGTGTACACCACGTGATACAAGATCAAAGTCTTAGATTTGTTTGTGAAGTGGAAGACGCGTATGCAGACGCACATTGGTAGAAAAATCAAGATACTCTGATCTAATAAAGGCGGGAAGTACAAGAGTGATCTGTTTCTACAATTATGCCAGAATGAAGGCATAGAGAGGCACTTCACAGTTTGGAAAACACCGCAACAGAATGGGATGATTGAGAGGATAAACCGTACCTTACTAAAGAAGGTTCAGTGTTTGTTGTCTAATGCAGGATGAGTGAAATTCTTTTTGGGCTGAGGTTTTGACTTATGCATGCCATCTCATTAACATGTTGCCATCATCTGCGATTGGAGGTAGACTCTGATGAAGATTTGATCCAGAAAAGCTGCTCAAGATTATGTTATGCTCAGGATATTTGGATATCCAACCTACTATCATGTTAAAGAAGATAAATTGATCCTCGACCAAAGAAGACTGTATTTTTGAATTTCAAGAAAGGGGTGAATAACTACAAGATGTGGGATCCCAAAGACAAGAAGATTGTGGTGAGCAGAGATGTCATATTCAATGAGGCTTCTATGATGAAGCCTACCAACACTCAGCAAGTGGAGAGTAGACAAACCAAAGAGGTACCACAGCAGGTGGATAGCGATGCTACTCCACGTACTTGAGATAGTTTAGTATAATTTGAGTTCTAACCTTAGGTGACACAGAATGGAGATCATGTAGCCAATGAGGATGCTGAAAATGCTGAGAATCAAGGATCAGAGATGGGTCAAGTTCAAGATTCTATTACAGCTGGGAGAACTAGAAGAAATCCACGTAAGCTCACATGGTTCACTTCAGATATGATTGTGGTCTCTGCTCTTCCGATCATAGAGAAAAGTATTCCATCCACATATAAGGAGGCCAAGATCAGCTCAGAGTTAGAGATGTACAAGAATGCCATGTTAGAAGAGATGAAGTCTCTTCGTCAGAATGACAATTGGAATCTGTCAGAGTTGCTCAAAGAGAAGAAGGCCATTGGTTACAAGTAAGTATTTGCAAAGAAACATGGATCTCAAGATGGTAAAACTATTCGCAACCAGGCCATATTGGTAGCTAAGGGCTACGCTCAAAAGGAGGGCATTGATTACAACGAGGTATTCTCACCTGTTGTGAAGTATTGTTCGATTTGGATTTTGTTGGCATTAGTAACACACTATAATTTGGAGCAAGATCAGATCGATGTGAAGACCACTTTTCTCCATAGCGATCTTAATTAGGAGATCTATATGACTCAACCAGTAGGGTTCAAAGCTGCATGACAGAAAAAATTAGTTTGCGAACTTAACAAATCGCTTTATGGATTGAAGCAATCATCAAGGCAGTGGTACAAGCGATTTGATAAGTTTATGTGCTGAGACTTTTTGAGGTCGTTTGGATGAACTACGTGTGGCTTGATACCTTGTACATGGAGTACGTAGGCAGCCTTCACGGTACAGCTCGTTTGCTGAGTTGAGATTGACGATTCGATGTGTTCGGCTCAGATTTGAAAATTTTCAATGAGGTGAAGAATTGTAGAGGAAAAGATCAAAATAGAGTTTTTTAAAACTCAATTGGTAGCACGGAGAGAGGAGCATCAACACGGAGTAGAATTATTGGAGATAGTCAGATGAAGCTTTCAAAAGATGATACTCAGCTTACGAAAGCTCTAGCGAAGCTTTCAAAAGCTTTGAGATAGAGTTGCTATCGTGAAGGCAGCTTCGAGACGGAGTTGCTATCGGGAAGGCAGCTTTCGAAAGCTCTGTGGCAATCTGGGTGAATCTGACTCGAATTCTGAATTTTTTTCCAGTTGAATTCTGATTCTGCATTTGATTCGAATTCTGAGTAATTGAGTTTTCTTTCTCTGATTATAAATATAAGATCCTTTGTGATCAGGTGTATCTCATTATAAACCTTTTGGTATTGAATAAGATCTTCTCCCTTCTGCCCTGAGGACGTAAGTAAATTGTCGAACTTCATTAAATCTCATGTTCTTCTCTTTTCTTTATTATTATGCTATATTTGTGATTAATCTCAGCGTGTCCTCGTGCTGATCTCAACAAGTAGTGTTTCGCTTCTGCATAGGCGCGCAACAATATATATATATATATATAGGGAGCTGATCCCCTAAGAACGGTTCTCACGGATTCCTGTGAGAACTTTTACGGGGGCTGTCGGATCTAAAAGATCAAATCAAATAAAATCAGATCTCTATCAGATCCGACGGCTCACGTGAAAGTTCTCAAAGGAATCCGTGAGAACCGTTCTTAAGGGATCAACTCACTATATATATGTGTGTGTAATTACTAACACAAAAATACATAACAAATGAAAATTAAATGAAGTTAGAATGCCAGGTTATGAGGGAGTAGCCTCCGCAATACTCCACTAGAGAGTCAGGAGGCACTTCTCGTGTAGGCACACCACCTTCTCTCCGAGATTTGGCGACTTGTGTTGCACGATGCGAAAGCGCTCTTGCTTGCACAATGATTGGTTGGCCAAAGATGAAATGTAAGAATCGAGTGAAGAAGAATAATAAGTTTGCTATTGTTTTCCTGTTTTCCAGTGTGTTAAATCATAAAGAACCTGACTCTTTAAATAGCCAAAAAAGTGTAAGGTTATTGAGAGATCTTCCCTCAATAAACTCCTCAAATCATGCCATGGCCATGACCCTTTCTTCTAAAAATTGTGGAGCTAGTTGAGGAATGAGATATGGTTGATTTGAATAAACAAATTAAAAGAAATAACAAAATTTAACATTTTTATATTTTTTTATAATAATAAGAAGCATAAAATCCAACATCCATTACCTTGTGATGTTGTTGTTGTTTTTGGGCCTGTTTGGCTAAGGGTGGAATTGAGGAAGGTCAGAAGTGAAGAAGTGGTAATAGTTCCCTTTGGAACTTGAGAATTGGTTAGTAAGTTTTCTGGTGTTTGGATGTTGTTGGAAGTGTGAGTTGAAAAATGTTATGTCTTTTTTAGTGTTTGGCTGGTAATGTGGAAGTGGAAAAGTTGACCGCAAAATAATATTAAAATAAAAATTAATTAAGAAAAATAAAAAATAGACTGTAATTAGAATGCAAGTGAGATTTATATGATAAAAAATTAACTGTTTTGTATTACAACTTATTACAAATGAGATTTACATGACCACAAAATAAACTGTAGCACTCTGGAAGTGAGAAAATTATTGTGTAAAGGAGAAAAGAGAAAAGGAAAAGTGGTTTTCTTATTTTTCTTTTCCGGTGTTTTGATAGATAGGAAAGTGAGCAATTATACTTCTCCATTTTCTTACTTCCGCCCACTTCCTTGCAACCAAATACGCCCATTACAATTTTCGTCGTTGTCTTCTTGAGCTTCTTCAATGGCGAAGGAAGAAGACCTCCAAGGAAGAAGACCTCCAAGCAAAAATGTTTTAATTATGATTATCTCTCTCCAAATTGGAAATGTATAAACTCCTTGAAAATATGAAAGGAAAAAAAAAAAAACTGAAGTTATAGCAAACTTTATTTTGTATCCAATAAAGCATAAAATTAGTAAACTACAGTTTAAAAAATTAAATTTTAAAATTTGAAGGGTATAGTTTGCAAATCTATAACTATAATTTAAAATAAATTACAGTGTAAAAAACTTCAAATTCAAACATGGTCTTAATTGTCTAATAGTGAAGTAAATATTTCTTTTCTTTTAGGGGCAATTTGCTCCCGAGATCGGACTTGAAAAATCTGACACTCATGATCAGCTCAGTGTTTTTCCTCTCACTCGTTTAAAAGTTAATTGAAAAAAAAAATAATAAGAACGTGAGGACCACAAAAATCCGACGTGGCACCTTTTTCTCTCCCAGCGGTTTCAGCGCTGGGGGGCGAGAAAACACACGGAATTCCGCCTGAAATTGAGGGGGTTTGATGGCTTGGACAGTTTTCCAAATTTGTTCTCTCCCCCAAACAGCACCTCGACTTCTCTGAAATTTTAGTTATCAATCAATGAGAGAAAAATTTTAAAACCATTTTTAATTTTCACGACGTACTTTCTTTTGGCTATAACTTTTTTTAGGAAAAAAATTTTAAAAAAATACTCTAGATTTATTTACCGTTGTCCTCTTCTGACCATTCCTCAGCCCGTATCCTATTAGTCTACGAAGTCAAATACGGCCCAATAAGCAAACCCACCGACACACCCGGGCCCACAAACGAGTGGACGAGATCAATTTAAAGGAACGAATCGGACGGTAGATCTTGACGATCCCCACGTCAGATAGTGGGCCGGTCGGTCCGTGGTCGCACATGGGCGTGGGTTTCACGCGGCATCCCATTCCCTTCCAAAATCGGATACTAGTCACACCCGCTCTCTCACCCACACTGCTCGTGCGGGTCCCACTGTTTGGTGTCCCAGTCACTCGGCCTCCGCTATATAAAAGGCTAGAGGCCTCGGTTGAGATGTCGCTCATTTTGATCTCTCCCTTCTCCGTCTCTTTCCCCAAAAAAAGAGAGAAGAGAAGACTTCGGTGGTCTCTCGATCTCTGCAGACTTCATTCCTTCAGAGATCAGGTAATCAATCAATCACTCTACTGTTAGATGTTTAGATTTCTCTCGATCGAGTCGGGTCGGTTCGGATCGGATCGGATCCGGATCTGCTGTTGTTGTAGATCTAGAGGTCCTGTTCTTGAATTGATCTCGATCTATTTTGTTGTTTGGTTCTGTCTGATCTTCTGTCTTTTGTTCTTGATCTCGAATTTGTATAACAGAGAGGAGATGGGGTTGACGTTCACGAAACTGTTCAGCCGCCTGTTCGCGAAGAAGGAGATGAGGATCCTGATGGTGGGTCTCGATGCGGCCGGTAAAACCACGATCCTCTACAAGCTTAAGCTCGGAGAGATCGTCACGACAATCCCTACCATCGGTTAGTTTTCTGATTTCTCTTTTTGCTTGGTTTGGTTCCTTTTATAGATGAAGAATTTGACATTATGTTGAGATTATGAGCCCTGGTTCTTGTGTGATCTGTCTGTTGTGAATTGCCCCAACGATCAATCGCTGGGGTGGCGCAGCGGAAGCAACACAGGACTGACAAGCAACGAGAAGAAAAAGAGAAGAAGATATTCCGAAGTATAGAAAATTATCACACAATTTAACGTGATTCTACCGATCAAATAGATCGTGTGAACGTCTACGGGAGAAAGGAGATAAACTTTATTAAATTTTGGGGAAGTACAATAAGAAATATTTACATCTCTCGTTAAGAAAATTACAAGCCTTTTGATGGCCGTTTAGAACAACGAACCCTTATGGATAAAACTTCTGCCACGAATCTCTCTTCAATTGAATACATTGAAGGCAACCACAAGGGTTATTTATAGATCATAGGACTCTCATAGTCCTATACAAACTCCATCAATACGAACAGTTTCTGTCTCAGAAGAAAGGAAACTCGAATCCAACTCAAAACTGAAATAGATCTAAAAAAACTGCCAGAACTGATATTAGTCGACTGTAAGTCGATTTATCATGTTTATTAGTCGACTATAAAGAAGTATAAGTTGACTAATCTGACAAAAAATCGAGAACTTTTCTATTTGCACGACCAGTCGACTATACCAATGTATAAGTCGACTAATTCTTATCGTAAGTCAATTATACAATGTATAAGTAGACTTATACTGTGCACAACTCTTTGTGCACGTTCGTTCTTTGATCTTCGAAGCTTCGTCCACCTTCACGATGTATTCTAGTCACAATTCTAACAATCTCCCCTTTGACTTGAATACGTCAAAGTCCGAGAATAACCATTATGCTCCATGTGCTCACATCAATGCACAATTGAACAAATCTTGACTTCATCTCTATCTTACTCTCTTTTCTCGATAACCCTCTAATGGGGTTCACAACTTGATTAGGTCGAACAAGTTCAGACCCGACCTTAACTTGGTCACTGAACAATCTCCTTGATTCACACAGGATTTATGAGAATTTGTTTCACCATAAGAGTTAACGATTTGAACTTTCTTATTGTGCGTTGGCACCGCCTAATCCTATTTTTTTGGGCATAAAATTGAACATCTGAGCTTGAAACTATAGTAGTCTCCGATTGTTCCACAACCTTCGATCTTGAAGCCGAGGTAACTGCAATCCACCAACTGTAACCTTTGAATTTCGTAACATGTAAACGTTGCTGACACGGTCAGCCTGAAACTTTACATGGACTTCTTTGGAAACTTTCATAAGATCATCTTCAGAACTAAAATTGAACTCTTCTCCATGTAGGGCTCCAAGAAAGATGAGATTGTACCTTGATTTAGGAACATGACGAACGCCTTGAAGAGTAGTGATGCATTCTCATGAGAACGAAACTGGATTGTTCTTTCGCCAATCACCTTGCTCGTAGAGAATTCCCCATGAAGATCTCTCCCCCTTAAATCGAAGTGTACGAGAAAAACATCTTTCTATTGGAACTAATATGCTGTGAACATATAGAGTCAATAATTCATCTATCTTTGTTGCCGACTGATCTGTCTGTAACAGATAGAACGTCACACTTTTCTTCATCCTCTCTATCCAGTTTAGTGACATTAGCATCTGGTTGTTTCTTCTTTCGAGCCCAACAGTTAGCTCTAATGTGCCCCTTTTTGTGACACTAGTTGCACATCAAATTTTGTGTTTTGGGTTATTCGTTGAACTTTCATTATTACTCTCCTTTGAAAAGTGAGCTTGCTCGGAATCATCACGTTAAGACTCACCTGTTAACTGGCTGTCAATTTTGTCCTTGTTAAGCAGATGCTCCTTGACCTCACTGACCTTAATAGTTGATTTGCCTCAATAGATAGCTTCCCTAAAGTTTTTATACTAATTATTGTGAATAGACAGCCCCCACGACCAATCGCTGGGGTGACACAGGGGAAGCGATACATGATCGACAAGCAACAAGAAGAAAAAGAGAAGATATTCGAAGTATAGAAAGCGAACATACAATTTAACGTGGTTCCATCGATCAAACAGATCGTGTGTACGACCATGGGAGAAGGTGAAGAACTTTATTAAAAATTTGGGAAAGTATAATAAGAAACACTCTCACCTCTCGCTAAGAAGATTACAAGCCCTTTGATGGCCACCTAGAACAGCGAACACTTATGGCTAAAACTTCTAATACGAATCTCTCTTAACTTGAATACATTGAAGGTCACCCCGAAGGGTTTATTTATAGACCATAGGACCCTTCTAGTCCTATATAAACTCCATCAACATGAACGATCACCGCCTCAGAAGAGAGGAACTCGAGTCCAATTCAAAACTGGAAACAGATCCAGAAAAGGAAATTGGCAGAACCGATATTAGTCGATTGTAAGTCGACTAATCATGTCTATTAGTCGACTATACAGAAGTATAATTCGAGTAATCTGACAAAAAATCGAGAACCTTACTTTTTATTTGCAAGACCAGTCGATTGTACCAATGTATAAGTCGACTAATTCTTATCATAAGTCGACTTATGCTGTGCACAACTCCTTGTGCATGCCTGTTCTTTGATCTCTGAAGCTTCGTCTACCTTTACAACAAATTCCAGTCACAATCCTAATACTGTCCTGTTAGCTATTGGAGATTGAAAGAGGCAGAAATTGACACGTGAAAAATAGTATGTAAAAACAAAATTCAAATGGATTCAAGTGCAGTAGTAAGACGAATATTACATTTAGTGAGGAATGCATTTAAGTTATAGTTTTTAAGTATATATTGATGTTTGTATGCTGTTTGTTCGAAAGAGGTTCGATGTAGAAGGTATATGTGCAAAATTGCCATGCATGAAGATATAAAGTTTATGTAATGGTTGCTAATTTGTCACCCAAAAAGCATAATTCAGATAGGTGTATATGCAAATTCAATAGCTACAATAGAATGATGGGTGTACTAAAAAAATAGGATTCAAGTCATTTGCTACTAATCATTGTTTTAAATATCGGCCGATATACCGGTATATCGGCCGAGATACTGGTATTTTATTCAAAACGATACGATAAGTACAAAAATTTATCGGATATCGTTTTGGACCGATATTGGCCGATATATTGGCCGATATTCGAGATGAAATATCCGATATATCGCCCCTTTTAGTTACTTATTTGGATAATAATTATTATTTTTTACTTGAGAGATTGTTTTATTTATTCTATGTTCATTATGGTATTTCAATGATGTTTTTATATGATGTTTGGATAATAATTTATTTCTTTTAATAATGTCTTATTTGTATTTACTATTGATATATCAATCGGTATTTAGTACCATATCGCAATATATCACCTGGTATCTGGTATCTCGTACATAATTTTGCCGACCAGTATATCGCCGATATCTGATATTTAAAACACTGCTAATGCACAAAACTTATTGATGCCTTTCTAACTTGATTTTTCTTGTTTTCATTAAGATTTTAGTGTTGATTGCTTTAACTGCTCTATTAGTTATACACTCTTGCAGCTTTTTTTTAAATTTTCTTATTTTGCAATTGCTTATTACTACCTTTTCCCCCTTGATTGCTTGTTTTCATAAAAGTCCCTCCCTTTTTTGCTGCTATAGTTCTGCTTAAAGCTTCCAGCTTGGAATCTGCATTTCTGCTTCACACCCTTTTCCGCTCTCCACAACATTTCCATTTATCGCCATTATTTTTGTAGCAACTAAAAGATGCAGCATCAGTTGGAAAGTACTCATTTTTAATTTGAAATGTTATTGATTTATAATTATTGAAAATTTAATCTCTTTTTAATCTCTTGAATAAAGATATATTTTATCTTTGGAAATAGACTGAAACTAACAATTTTCGGATTAAATTTAGATTTTACTTACTATGAACATTATTTCTTTATATTAAAAACAATAGTTTAGATTAGAAACATTACTGGCTCATATTACATACTCAATAGTGTTGATTTAAAACTAAAAAGTAGGGGATAAGCACCTAAAGAAGCCAATAGAAATTTACTTTTATCAACAATGAATATGTTTAGATTTATTTAATTGCACGTAATGATTCTATATCATGACATGGAAGGTGTAAACTCTTTCTGGCTTATTTTTCTTTATGACTTGTGTCTGGTTTTCTCCATCTCTCTGATTCCCTTCTGAATCCTGCAAATTTTGCAAATGACTAGGGATTTTATGCAGAGGTGTATTTTATAAGTATATATAATGTTCTGATATGGATGGCTTGGGTCTTTATGCAGGATTCAATGTGGAAACTGTGGAGTACAAGAACATTAGCTTCACTGTTTGGGATGTGGGGGGTCAAGATAAGGTATTATATTTTTTACGCTGTTTAAATGAATTTTATAATTGGTGACCGTGACACTCACAAATGGACTGTATAGAAGAAATAATGTTAATGTATGAAGCCAACTGATCTACTTTTGTGAATGTTTGAAAATAACAGATCAGACCTCTGTGGAGGCACTACTTCCAGAATACACAAGGTCTTATCTTTGTTGTTGACAGCAATGACAGAGATCGTGTTGTTGAGGCGAGGGATGAGCTTCACAGGATGTTAAACGAGGTAAGATATCTTTATGTACACAGAATTTGAACAGTGTATATTGCATCACTTAACATTAAGACATATCGATATGCCTATCACTTATCTCTTAATTTGCATTTAACGCTTTTTAAAAGTTTTATTGTCAACAATGTAATCCAATTCTACGCGTCAATGCTCATAAATAACTAGATAGAGATCCTAATGAAGTAAAATTTGAAAATATTCAAATGTTGTTATTTGACAGTCTGTAAAAACAATTTTCATAATCACATGAACAGAGCATCATCGGGACACAACAGTGCATGTGTCTGATGTGGGGCATTTCAAAATCTTTGCAAGCATAATGCACTTATATTCATGCTACCAAGTTTCCTTTATGTTTAACTTTCTTATTAATCAATTATTGCTGTGATTATGATCAGGTTGATTTTGATCTTTCTAGATATTTTGTCTAAGACTTTGATCTCTTTCATACAAAAGCATTAACATTATATCTGAATGATGAAATTGTGATTCTCTACTGACTTTGAAGGGTCAGGAGTGTTGAAATATGTCAATACCTTCTAAGTCTACAAGTCGAAAGGAGAAGGGATTAATAGAAAGCACTAAGAAGGATGGTTTGGTTGCTTTAACCCCTTTGTGGGAGGAAGCACTTTGTAAGTTGCTTAGTAATGGTTGATTGTTAAATTAATCCTTGCACACTTGAGATGTTGTATCCCCTCGTAGTAGCAAATGTGAGATTTTTCTAGTGTTGGCATAATGGTATAAATGTAGATTTTACGCATGTGAGTCATACATGCAATAAAGATTGAGATGAGGATTCAAATTCTAAATTTTGAACATCAAAATATATTTCCTTAGATAGTTGTAGACATTGCTTGATAAAGTCTTCGTTCAACACACAAAGTTTGGCAGAATTAAGCATCATAATTCTGCCAGTATATGTTGATATTTTGCTAACTGGCAATGATTCAGCTGGGCTATTGGAGACCAAGGAGTATCTTAGGCGCCATTTTGTGACCAAGGACATGAGAATGCCTAAATACTTTCTGAGAATTGAAGTTGCACATAAAAAATATAATGTACTTCTTTCTCAACGAAAGTATGCTTTGGATCTTCTGGAAGAAATATGACTTTTGGGGTGTAAGCCTGGTAGCAGGCTAATGGAAGCCAATGTGGACGTATGGTTTGATGACAATCACACACTTGATGATCCAGGAAGATATAGGAGATTAATTGGGAAGTTGATCTATCTCACTGTTACTAAGTCAGATATAACTTTTACTCTTGGTGTATTGAGTAGGTTCATACATCAGGCCAGAGAGGTTCATTGGTCAGCTGCGCTAAGGATTTTGGCTTATATCAAGGGTTGTCCAGGAAAAAGCTTGGCGTACAAGAAATATGGACATGCACGCATTTTTCAATACTCTGATTCAGGTTATGTTGGTGGCCGAGGAGACATGAAGCCTGCTACTGGATATTGTACTTTTGTTGGAAGAAATCTTGTGACTTGGAGGAGTAAAAATAAGATGGTGTATCTTGCTCAAGTGCAGAAGTTGTGTATAGAACCATGGCTCATACTGCATGTGAGATGGTTTGGTTAAAGAATCTACTGGTAGATCTTGGTTTTATACAGCTTGGACCAATGCCTCTGCATTGTGATATTCAATCTGTTATCTACATTGTTCAGAATCTTATATTCCATGAAAGAGCCAAGCACATTGAGGTTGATTGTCATTTCGAAAGAGATGCTTAGACTAAGAAGGTGATTACTTTTGAGTTTACCCCTTCTTCAAAGCAGTTAGTAGATCTTCTTACCAAAGTTGTCTCACCCGATGTGTTTTCTAACTTATGTAATAAGTTGGGCATGTTAGATATCTATGCTCCAGCTTGAGGGGGGTGTTAGTTTAGAAAATATTTAATTGGATTATTGGATTTACATTGGCCATAACCCAATACCCGTTTGTATTCTCTATATATATTGAGATGGCCTCTCTCTAATAAAGTGTGCTTTCTACGGTTAAGTATCTCTACAAGCTATATGCCTCAAAATGTTTATTTTTCTTGAGCAACAAATTCTTGAAGTAGAGGGGTATTATGTATAGAAGTCAAGGTCAAGTATAAGCTTCCAACTTTTCTGTAAAATTCTTGTGCGTGTCTGCCTGCCTCTGCATAATGTATGTCAACCCCTGTCTCCCCATATTTGAGGCTCATAACTTGTGTTGGCTTTGTATAAACATTTTCTTTTTTGGTTTCTCTGTCTTCTTTTGTTGTCTGTTCCCTTTTTTTTTGTTTATATGGTGTCGATTGGTTGATCCTCTTAACTAAGCTAATAGTTGAGAGTTTTTTGGTAAGACTGTTACACAACAAATGATGATTCCTTAATTGAACAGCCAAATTGTGCATAAGTGTCAGTTAATCTAAAAATTTTAATTAGAAGTTTCTGGTAACTTGTCATGACACTCACATAAATGCTGCTAAAGTTCTAGTAGGAGATTGTGATGGTATCATTACATTGGTAACAAAATACATTAGGAGTATTCAGCTAATGTGAATTACTGTTTTGGAAACTTGCAAAAGTAATAGCTTCATACTTATCTAGTTGAACCGGTGAGGATTTGTTGCTTACTGTAATCTGTTTTGGTGTCATTTGTGGGGGAGAAATGTCTTGTGAAGTGAAACCTTTTCCTTTTACGGGAGTCAAATTGGTAACTTGCTTTTAGTTACATAATAAATTTAGCAAATATTGAATATGTTGACCAATGATAGATGCATTCGTAATGTATTTCATTGCCACTCTTAAATATTTGTATTTCAACGGTGCATGTCTTGATACTACATGATACTGGTTGCTAAGCTGGAAGTTTCATGTCATTGTATTTGTCACTTCATCCTTGTTTGATGTGCTTAATTTGACACATTTGCGTTCAAAAGAATTTTAATTTATATCAAACCTTTATGTATGATAGTAATATGCAAATTAACGCCCTTATCATGCATTACTTGCATTTTATTTTCTCTCCCCAATCTAATATACATATTTTTGTGTTAATTGTTCCAACCTAAGTTTCTTGATGTATCTGTATTTCTTTCCTTGAATGTGTTTCCAGGATGAGTTGCGAGATGCTGTTCTACTTGTGTTCGCAAACAAGCAGGATCTGCCAAATGCAATGAATGCTGCTGAAATTACTGATAAACTTGGCCTGCACTCTCTTCGCCAGAGGCACTGGTGAGGCTTATTCTTCTTTTCTTGCAAACGGTAGGGAGATGTTGTTTTATATAATACTCACTGTTCTAAAAATCGGATTAATCGGCCGATTAATCCTATTCGGTGACAGCCCGCTTAGTATTACATTAATCGCTTTGATTATGCGCTCGGGCGATTAATCGGGTCCAAAACGATTAATCCCCGATTAATCCCCAATTAATGCCCGATTAATCCGATTAATGCCCGATTAATGCTCGATTAATCTCCAATTAATGCCCGATTAATCCCCGATTAATCATTTAGGTATTTCATATATTTTTTATTTGAAAAACTTCACTTTGTGTGTGTGGGATCGCTAAGTAGTTTATGTTGTAATGTTGATGATTTGATAATGATCTTTTATTAAATAATAGATGAATTGTTATTTATTAAATAGTAGATGAATTATGATATTTTATTATCGTATATTTTGTATAAAGTGATACTTATATTTTATTATTTTTGATTATTTTTCAAATTAACTTATTTAGCAATCTTTCTCCATCATCCTTTAAAGTTCATTATTTTGATTGATAAATTGACTAATTTTTTTATTTATCTTATTTTGTAAGTAAGTTCTTTGATTTATATTTATGTTGCAAAATTTGAAATCTTAGATTACCAATGTGAAGAGATAAGTTCTTTTACTTCTTCTTTTTTACTATTTATTCATATTGTCTTGTTCATCATATTATGGTTTATAACTTCTCATCTAGATATTGTCTTGTATAATATTTAGGTATTTTCAACAATTAACTGTATATATTTATGTAGTTGTGTATAAATATAATTAAATATATTAAAAATTTTAAAAACGATTAATCCCCGATTAATCATTATTCAGTGTTGGACCGCACGAATAATGAAACCGATTTTTAGAACACTGATAATACTTGTGATAGCCAGTTAGGCAACCTTCATCTTAGCTCCATCATTTTGGATAGTTTGTAAATGAATCTTTTGTACCTTTCTATGGTGGTGTTGATATTGTCGCTCGTATGATATTTATCCTGGAAATGAATATCTCGAGTCACAGAGATGCTTTACTGCTGTAATGTGAACATAATAAGAACCTAAAAGTAATGGCTTAATTAATTAAATATAATTATATTATGGTGTCATGTTAAAGATAATTATATTTTATATCCAAAAATTGTATTAATTGCGTGCAATCTTATATCATTATCATACTTGTTATAGATTAAGTTCTTTTCTTTTCGTAAGTATGTACTTTGCATGAGAGGGCTGAACCTCAAAGACAACAAGATTTACTTTCCTGATCATAAATTCTACTTGGTTTTACTCAGATTTAGCCTCTTTTTATTTTTGGCTTAATTTAGAAAACCCCCCAGAACTTATAACTAGAGTTAGAAAATTATCTCGTTTTTACTTTTTCCATCACTCAGACTCTCTAACTCCTTAACACCGGGTGTGAAAATTAAATCTTGGATGAGGATACCCTGCCCCAACATGAACAACAAAGTCAGGGTATTTCCCATTGGCTCATGTGTGACCACTATTGTCACGCCCCGCTTCCCAAAATACGTGGAAACGGAGTCGCGACGAGAGTCGGCGACGTATATACGCGAGGAAAATACCTCACGTATACACGCTAAGCCTAAAGTAACCTGAACAAGTTATAAATCTCTACCATAAATCAAAATCACTGCAATAATACATATAAAGTCTGACACAATGATAGCATATAAGTAAGAATAAGGAATATGACAGGATGCGATATATGAATAGAAGAGTAGGAATACCGATAACTAAAAGGGAGACTCCAGCTCCTCAAGGTAAATATGATCCTCTCCAAATACCTGATCAACAATAAATAGCCCTGGATCTGGATATGCAAATCCAGGGAGTCAGAACTCCTAGTGAATGTATAAGAGAAAAAAGGGAAAGACATGCGAATATAAATGTACACATGCTGGAATAAACAGAAGTAACATATGAAACATGGATAGAAAGTAATAAAGCCAATCAATACAACATCAGATGTCCAATCGGGTATCAGGTGTACAGTCAGTTCGTTGGTATTATTAGATGTTTACAATCAGTCATTACATCAAGTTCAGTCTACAATGTCAATGTAAGATTTCAGTTTGTTATTTATTACGTCAGCGAACACTAATTGTCACCTGTAATAGACGCATCCCATAGTACGTCTACTACACGTGTCAATCAGGGTCCTAAGTTATTGAAATTAGTGGAAGAGACATTATCCATGCTTTAGGTGGGTCCCGTGCATACCCGGAACCACGGCCTCAGTTTCCTGGCGCTGAATCAGGCCGTACCGCTAGGTACTCAGTAACAGTAACAGTAATCTCACTGTATGAACAGTGGAACAATAAGAGTACAGATGAGATGTCAGTCATCCCCCAGGAACCCTGCAGTGGAACCCTCAGTCGGCTGCGCAACCTGTATCCTAGGTTCACCCAAAATACAGACGCTGTCTCCTCCATCAATTTCCCCAATCCCAGTGCAAGTTGTTCAATTACTTTATTATTAGATTCAGTAAAAACAATCAATACTCATGTTACCTATAACACTGGGACGATACAGTGACAGTAACAATAACAGTACAGTAACAATCAATCAGTAATCGTTTACACGGTGAACAATATCAATAACAGTAAACAGTAACAGTAACCGTGTATACGATGAACAATAAGACTGTACAGGGTGTTACGGTCAAACAATCTTGTCCCAGTAACTTTTAGTAACATGAATAACACAGTAACAGTCTAGACAGCTCTAGTCAATATAACAATCTAATATTAAACTGATCAATATCACATCCACTGATATAATATCTATAACTAATCTGTCAACTCATATGTCAAAAGCTATCCTCATGAACCTCAAACATCAAACCTTATCAAGATAATCTTGTACAGTAATCACAAGTCCAATAAATAATAATCAATTCTCCCATCCTAACGATCAACTCTGATCCTACCAATAACGGAGGTCAAAATATAACTGCTCTCAAACTCTGATCCTCAAGTCATCGATACATCCAAATCTCAATAACTGAAATACTACGAGTTTTGATACATCTAATCAAATCTTTACCCTCCAGTCCGATCAAAGTCATCACACACTCTTACTTCTATCAAGGTCAAACATAAGGTCCCAAAGGTCGGTAACATATCAGATATATATCTAAGATCTATTAGGTCAAGTCAATCCAACCAATATCTATTCCTCAAAATCATATTCATCTATAGCCAATATCATAGCCTAAAGGGTAAAGTCCTCAATCCATAAAAGATCTAAGAATAGCAGTTAGACTATGGTTAGTCGACTAGGGGAGGAGCAAGTCGACTAGGGTAGGGGTTAGTCGACTAACAAGTATAATAAGTCGACTATAAAAGGGTACTAGTCGACTAACAGGGAAGGCAAGTCGACTAACATATAAGTATTGGTCAGCAACAGAGGCTACACAACTTTCAGAACAGCAACTAGTCGACTAAGGCTATGATAAGTCGACTAGTATAGGAGTACTAGTCGACTAACAGGAAATGCAAGTCGACTAATAGGAGTAATAGCCAGAAACAAAGAGTACATGACCTACAAGACAAACACATAGTCGACTACAGCTAGGATAAGTCGACTACAAGAAATGGCAAGTCGACTATTTAGTCGACTACAAGAAATGGCAAGTCGACTATTTAGTCGACTACAAGAAATGGCAAGTCGACTATGGTAAGTTATTAGTCGACTATAGGGAATAGGGTAGTCGACTAGGGTAGGTTCCAGTCAACAAACAGAAAGTGCCCAATATTTAAATAGGAACCTAGTCGACTATAGGGAATATAGTAAGTCGACTAACAAGGGTATTAGTCGACTAACACAATGGGCAAGTCGACTAATAGGTGTATTAGTCGACTAATATATGGTGCAAATTGACTAATACCTCTACCTGCATGCCTATTATTTGGGAAAACACCTACACATATCCCCACATTCTATCTAAAATACACACATGCTCCATCATGTAATATCTACAATAATAACCCAACACCCATATAATAAACATAGGATTCCAACTTAATTAAATACACATGCATAATAACATTCCTATGCATTCAAAATTGTAAAGAGGGAGGGGGTGACAACTCACACTCGTGCTTAATAATCTACGTACATGATTATGTACTACATATGCACCACACATTAGATTACACCACACATATATACAAATCTATGTAAACTCAATTAATTAAAGAGGGAGAGACACTCACATAGGAGGGGCTGCCGGGGCGATTTCCGACGACGGGCTATCGCGCGCCAGGGAAGAGGGGGCTGCTGTGCGCGGCATGGCCTGCGGTTGCGTGCTACCATCTGCTGGTGTTGCGGCTGATTGCTACCGCAGGCTAGACTGCAGGGGAGGCACACGGCAACAAGAGGGAGGATCTGGACTGCTGCGTTGTCGCTGTCGTGCTGGATCTGCAAGCGCAGATCAGAGGGAGGAGGCCGGCTGCTGCTGTCCTGCTGCTGTCGGGGACGAAGGGCAGCTAAGGGAGGGGGCGTCCAGCACTGGGCAGCGGCTGTGGGTGCTGCCGTCCATGGAGGGGGCTAGGAGGAGTGCGGCCTGCTGGAGGCTGTCATGCGCGCGCGGAAGGACTTAGCAGGGGCACGTGGGGGTCCTGGGAGGTGGCCTGGTGAAGAGGTGATCCGGCCATGGTTCTGGGCAAATTGAATGAAAGAGAATGATTCCCCATCTCTGAGAACTCCAGCATGCAACTCTCCAATTTCTACATTTTGATGTCAAATGAAGCAACACCACGACATCTAAGCAATGCCAAATCAGTCAAGCTGGGGAAGGCTTGAAGGGTGTTCTTGGCTGAAAAGAGAGGAGGCTGCCATGGGTGTTCTTCATGCTGGAGAGAATGCATGCAAGGAGTAGGACAGGTGGGGGAAAACTCGGTTGCTGGATGTTGCTGTGGATCTGCAGTGGGTTGCTGCCATGGTTGCCGTGGCTCGCTGGAAGGGGCTCGGCCAATGGAAGGGGGTTGGGTGTTGGCCTGGAATGATGTCGGCCAAGGGAGAGTGACTATGGTTGCAGGGAAGGGGAGTTAGAGATGATGAGATATATTCAGTTAGGATTAGGATTATGGGATTTGTGATTTAGGGGGATTAGTTAGGATTATATCAGATAGGAGATTATTTAGGGATTACATAGGGGTGGTTATAATGGGTTCTGGGTATAATAGGTATAGGCAATGGGTTCGGCCAATGGAAGGGGGTTGGGTGTTGGCCTGGAATGATGTCGGCCAAGGGGAGAGTGACTATGGTTGCAGGGAAGGGGAGTTAGAGATGATGAGATATATTCAGTTAGGATTAGGATTATGGGATTTGTGATTTAGGGGGATTAGTTAGGATTATATCAGATAGGAGATTATTTAGGGATTACATAGGGGTGGTTATAATGGGTTCTGGGTATAATAGGTATAGGCAATGGGTTCTGGGTTGGATCCAAACAGGTAAATGGGTAATAGGTTTCGGGTTGTGAGTTTGGGTAGAAAATAGGTATAGGTTTTTAATAGATAATGGGTTCGAGGGTATGGGCTTGACTAATGGGTTTGGATAAGTGATAACGGGTAGAGGGTAAAGGCTAACCAAAGAAAACATAACATTAATGAACAATACTAATATCAAAATAAATAAGTACACTAACACAAATATAATTAACAATAACTACTACCACTAATACTCATACTAATATTAAAGTAATTAAATAAAATACTAGTAACACTAATAATAGTAATCTTAATAATTAACCATTCACTAATAATAATAATTGATAATATAGTATCACTATTAATAATTAATAATCACTGACAATATTAATAATAATAACACTAATAGTAATAATTGATAAAAATAATGGTAATAGTATATAAGGCCAAAATGTCATTTACTATCTTAAAAATTAAATTTGTAGATTTAATAATAATAACTATCAATCAAGTTAATTAATAATAATAATGACCCGTAAATTAAATTAAATACTTTAGAAAAATAAAGATACAGTATTACTAACTAGGGATATTACAACTATGGAGGGAAAATTGAATACTCTTATTCTTTACCACCTCATGTTGCAGCTGCTTTTAATCACCAATTACCAACATTGATTTTGTATGACATTTGTGGACTCTTGTATATAATTATTGAAAAAAAAAAAGAGACGAGAAGAAGAATGAGAAAGAAGAGAACAAAGGGGTTTTTTTTTTTTTTTTTTTTTTGGGGGGGGGGGTTAAGTTTTGGAAAGAATTCCTTTTCCTCTATTTCTTTTTACACTGCAAAAAATATTGAGGACAATTGGGTCTTTTCAGTTTAAAAATAACGCTGTTATCTGATGGTTACATTACATCCTCATATTTCAAATGGGCCACTGGGTGTTTTGGTGATGAAAAAATAAACATAAGGGTTCTCTCACTCTAGTTATAAGTTCATTGGGGTTTCCTAAAATTAAGCCTTTCGTTTATAAATACTTGGATCTCTTTTGTGTATTTTATACCACACTCCAAACTTTTAATATTTGCGAGTAACACTGCATATTAGGATTAATTATTTGATTCCAATTATCTGTGAGAAACCTGTCATTTTTAGTCGATGGGTAAGGCCAAATCAATGGATTAGAAGAGGGCAAAGAAAGAAAGATTTTTTTAATCAATCGTGTGTAACTGTATATGGACATATATTTAAGTCACAATTTATTACACCTTGGATGCATTACTTTGAGCCATCTTTATCATTGTATTTCTCTGAGGAAGCCTGATTATTTCTTTTCATACAAGGTATCTTTAGAACTCTTATGGAAGTGAAATCAGTATGGAAGATTATGGAAGAATTGTGTTGTAGCAATTCCAATTTAACTCCGGGAAACTTGTTTCATCGAGAAATATTTATTTTGGATTAAAAATAATTTAATGTGCATAAATTGCGCACCGTTAAGTGTCATAGAATTTTAGTTCTGCCTCAGCTTCCTGCTATGGTCTGCACTAATCGCTAGCGCAACCAGTAGCATTTTCTGTAGACATTAAACATATTTTTAGCATATTTTTAGAATTTTGCTTTTGACAGACTGGGAATTCGTGTCCTACCTTCTTAAACCAACTTTAACATCCTACCACAAACAAATATGAATTTACATGGTTTGGTGGTTGATATATCAGATATGATGCTAGCACAAGTCCTATTTATATGGAAAATTTGAGATCATTAAAATATGTCATTATATGGCAGAACTTTATTTTAGTGTTAATATGTAGGAAGTAATGGTTTCTAAGGTTGTTTTTAGTTGTTTCATGTGAGTAATTACATGCAGTTGAATGAAAACTGATAATCGGGGTTTTTTTTGGGGGTGGGGGTGGGTGGGGGGAATGTAGGAAGCCTGTGGTTTTGTGGGACTATTGAAACTTTTCAGCATCGACCATTTGTTTAAATGTATGCTTGATTCAGGCATTTTTAGTTAATTCCTAGTTTATTCAGGCATTTTTACTTTCTTATTCTTTATTCTTCATTATTTATATTTTTCTTTGAGTTTTTGTTGTTTGTTATAAATTTGCTTCATGGATGCACTGATCATGAATCGACATGTTTACCTACTTGCATTTTCTTCTATTATAGGGAATGTCTGAAGTGTTAGATGTTGTTTTTCAGGTACATACAGAGCGCCTGTGCTACTTCCGGTGAGGGTTTGTACGAGGGTCTGGACTGGCTCTCCAACAACATTGCCAACAAGGTATGATAATAATGTTCTGCATATTTGTTATGTTCAAATAAAGAGGTAATTTATTTGGATTTTTGAAATGACGATGTTGTTTTCCTTCTCAGTCTTAAAAATTTTCTCCGAGGCATGGTGAGACTCGTGAGAATGACGCGTAGGCAAACTTAAAAAAAGACCCAAGACGTCAGTTTTGTGTTTGCGTGGTTGATGGTGATGATGATGATGTGTCATGTTTGGATTGTTTGTGCTGTTTCTTTCTCTTGTTCTCGCTCAAGTAGCAGGTCCATTCTTATGGTAAGCTTGTGATATTTTGTAGTAATTAGTCTACATGGTTGTCTTGTATATTTCTCTACTGTGATTGATTGTCCTTGATCTCTTGCCTTGTGATTCTCAAATTCCTGCTGCCACGAAAGCACTGAAAATGTGCATTTCTATAACACATTTATATTTCTTCTGTGAAAATAGTTGTTGCAAAATTTATCTATTCAGGGTTTTATTTAAATAGAAGCAGTAACTAAATTTTTGTGGAAATAATGCTTGGAACTAGGAATGGTGAAAAGTTAGAAAACAAGTGCTGCATGATGTGTAGCAGTTATAAGCTATCATTTTCAACTTTTTTCTCTCTTTTTTTTTTCTTTCAATTTTTCCTAGTTTTATGTGAGTTTGTTTCTCTGTTTGTTTTTCTTCATTTTATTTGTTTGCTTATATTTCTAATTGAAGAGTAATGCAGTGTCTGAATAACCTATTGGAAAGTCTCAATGACTGAGGGCTTGCTTTAAATACGGCTAAGGGCACATCGCGAGGAATCAAATACGGTTGTTGGTAAAATAAACAAATAAGAAACAAAACGTATTGTTATTTTTATCTTCAGATTTGAAAATGTTTCTAATAGAAACACAATCGTTTTATTTGTTTTACATTTTTAATAATATGTTTCATAAAAATATCGTCAACGGAAATACACTTATATCATACTTATTAATAGGCTAAATTATTACACAGTTTTAGGAATACAAAGCTTACCCAAGATATGACTTAGAATAGAAAATATTTCATAAGCTAAGGTTGCTTACTTGTGTTCGATTCGTATAAGCTTGATGTTTGATGTTTAAATATATCTGCACTCGTTAGACGCCTTATTACTATATTGGAGGCACGTGCCCTCAGTCTTGCTCAAAAGTGTTCTCGGACCTTGATTTGTGCCCAATAGAAGCCGAACTTTCAGACCTATTTGCGCCTTCGCAACCCACGAACAAATTAAAATCAGGCGTTACTTCTATTGTTTTTCTACAAAAACAGCGAGGTTTTACGAGTGTCATTAGAGGCATCGGTTAGTGATCTACAATGAGGTGAGGAGTTCATCTGCACGTCTTAATATTTTTAATATTAATTGTAAAGTGTAATAGATTTTAGTATTTAACAGTCTTTTTTTCCACAAATTTTTTTTGGCCGTGAAGGTCAAAAGGACGTTTCTTTATTTCACAATAAAGCCTTGGGCTGACAATTATTGTTTGTCATCTCCGAAAAATACTCCCTTGCTTGCTTGTTGAATATTTTTTTTTGTTGGAATATAGTCCGTAATCTGATGCAAGTGCGATTTGAACTCCCATCCCAGACTTCTTATCCACTGAAACAGGTTTTATCATTGTGCTACAATTACACTTACCTGGCGTATATTATATAGTTTTTTAGAGTTCAACTTCTTGAACGCATGTGCTCTTGTCGAAGTAGGAAGACACAATAAATACCTTCTAAATACGCATGTGCATGCATTTAACAGAGTTTTTACTTGTGTATTCGGGATTGTTTTCATTAAAAACGGGGACCTGTTGGGTTCATCGTTTACTCTCAAAGCAGGCTTGATATTTTGAGAGTTTTCTTTGTTTTTTTTATAGGAATTTTGGAAGTTATATGCAATGATCTAAACTTACTTTCTCCTTTCAATATTTCTTTCTTGATTTTAAAAAAAAAAAAATCTTGAATTTTTACATTTTTTTTTTGTCTTTTTATTTTTTGGTTCTACTTCACTAGTGATAACCTATGGGACATGAGAGAAGTGGACAAAAGTTTTATTTAAAGTCGTGGTCAAACTTGGATTAATTTTAGGAACTTGAATTAGTGTTAAAATTTACTTTCTAATTTCTTGGGTTTTGGTTATTGTTGCTTTATGCAATTTTAGTTATTGGCCATAATGTTCTTAAGAATTTGTTTTATTATTATATTTTGCCTTATTTTCTGAAAATCTCATTTAACTTTTCTGATTTCACAAAAAACCCCTCTCCAGTTCTGAAATTCCAAAACACACCCACCTCAACTAGCTTCAAAATTCTCAAAAAAAAAAAAAAACCCCTCATAAACTGTCCATCTGGCTGGTGGTTACGTGAGTTTCATGTGCTTATTTTATGACCAAATTACCCTTAGTTCACCCCGTATCTTGCACTTTCTTTTTTGAGTTTCTCATTTTCAGGTCGTCGTTAACATCGTTATTGACTAAACTGAGAAACAAGTAGTTGAGGGGGAGGGATTTTCAGATTTCGAAAGTTGAGCGGGATTTTCTCGGAAAATCAAAAAAATTTAAAAAGTTATTAAAAAAAATAAGCCTTTTATTTTGATATAAAAGACGTAACAGAGGCTCTGTTTTGTTGGCCAATCTTTATCATATGTAGCAGAGGCTTGTCGCATATCACATCTCCATCTCGTCAAAAGAAATAACAAGACATATAATTATTCAAATTAATGAAAATACTTCCTTAAATTTTAAAAAAAGTGCCAGAAAGTAAAAGACCAAGTTTGAGAGGTTGGCATCCTTCTACAACTTTCTTTGTATAATTCTTGCTACACAAAAATTCTAGAAAGTAAAATAAATCGTTCTTTTGCTTTCTTTCTCTTGTATAAATGTCAACTTGCTTTACTTTTATAAGAACTTCTTGCTACGCAAAATTCGCCAATAATATGTTACAAAAAATATTTTAGTAAAAACCATCAATACGCCGATTAAAAAGAAATTAGATACATGTATGTACAAAACATATTTCTTTCTCCGTATTTTCAACCATAATCTCACATCAATATCCATAAGGTTCAAAGATGGATCCCCTCATCGGATGCATCTAGGCGCGCTAGACATGTCATTTTCACCTCACGGGAGTTTCTTTTCCCTGCTATCGCGCGGTTCCTTTCTCCCACATTGAGGTTTATGATGTAAGCCACTAACTATTATCATATCGGAGATCATAAGCATCCATAACACTTAACCATTCAAATAAGGGAGAAAATGCATCTCTAAAAAAAAAAAAAAAAAAAATATTGATATTGGGATAAGTTATGAACTTATGCAAGGACAAAACTTGGAGACAATATGAAAAGAAAATTAGAGACAACATATATGTATTTACTCCAAATGGCAAAAACTAAATTTTTAATCAGACTTACTTAAAGCCAAAATTTCTTCTTTTGTACATAAAATATATATCGTTATGTATGATCTTGTAACATGATTATTTCAGGCCTGAGAATGGGCTCAACTACGACATAGCAGACCTCAAGGTTGATGAGGGTGAGGAAGGGAGGTAATGTGCCTTTTCCCTATCTTTAACAGCTCCAAGATTCTCTCCATACATTTGGACGAAGCATTAAAAATACTATATAAACTTTGGACTCTTTTTGATGCTGCAAAAAAAAAAAAATTTTTTTTTTTTCTCAAATCCCTAGGGGGCATGATCTAGGTTTCTCCGTCAGGCTCTGTAGCACATGTTGCATTAAAAATGTTTTGTTATTTTAAGCCAATAAGAGCATCTCCAATGCTGCTCTGCATTTTGCAAGGGCAGCATGAAAAATATTCTAGGAATATTCTCTAATTTGGAGGGAGGAAATGCAGGGCACTCTAATGCACTTGCAAAACAAAGTTTTAATCAAGGTGCTAAATATCGGATATCGGGATCGTATCGGATGTGGGTCTTTCATATCGGATATCGGGGGAGATATCGGGGATATGACTGCATATCTGGCGCTCATATCAGACATTATATATAATAAATATTGATAACTAAAAGTTAATTTAGTGTCATAGATATCTACCTAATAAAAATGATGTAACATGGATACAAAGACAGTAAAAAATAATGTACATTTGCACGTAGTCGTGCAATAAATAAGTTATTTCATATCGGCCGATATTTCAAATATCGGCTGTTTTTTACTGCAAAACGATATGGCGAACGATTTTCCCATATCATATCGGCAGCAAGCAAAAAAAGAGATATCGGACGATATCTCGGCCGACTCGACCGATATTTAAAACATGGGTTTTAATTAAAGTTATTTTAATAAATAATATAGTTTAAAATAATTAATAAAATAATTAATACTTATTATCTTTTACCGAGACCTTTTAAATGAGACTAATATTAAATGTATTTGAAGTTAATTTTAAATTAATTTTTTAAATTTAATTAAAAATATTATTTTTTTCAAATATGAAAATACATGGGGATCTATTTAACCCGCCCCAAAGGAACTACAAATAGGAATACAGAAATTACATTACACAAGAAAATAAAATAGTCTGGTTAGGTCATCTCCATAACCACCGGTACCGCACTGATATCCCGATGGTCCTACATATCTAACTCCTCCTGAAAACTGAGAAGAAGTTATGGACAAAATGCTCCAACATGTTTGGAAAACACCCTTCGATCTTCATTTTGTGCAAAATTAGCCTATTCCACTTGTTTTTTCTTCTTTCCTTGTCAATTGGGCACATGTACTGCAGTCACTCTAACCATACTCGAGTAGCATTATTTTAATACATAAAATAGATAAATAAGAGTATAAAATAACATAAAATAATCCTTATGAAATACCCCCCACACCTATCTTTTTCTAGTCCTCGAGCAAAATAAAGAAAAACTGAGAAAATCTAAACTCACTTTTGCAGTAATCACGGTTACACTTAGTGCATGCAATAAGCCTTTAAACCCCTAACTTTTACATTAGTGGACGAGTTGTGTCTCCTGAGGGTTTGCAGTGATGTTACCCACAAACATTAAAAAGTTTTTTTTAGAAATAATTTCAGATAATTTATTCAAGAAAATCTAAGGCACATGGTTATAAAATATTAGCCCGACTTTCAATTCTTTTTTCAAGCAGTTGAGTTCAAATCCTTAAATTACCATTAGTGAATTTAAAAGAATGATTGAATGCGTAGTGAGAATTGGAATTACACAATTAAGGTCATTCGTAAAATAAGCAATTACCTAAAACCAATCATAGCCTTAATCTGGTTCAAAACCTTACTACTCTACCAAGATTCACAAGAGGTTTGGATATTCCCTTAATACTTCACGGGCTTTATTAGTGATATTCCAGCTTATTTTTTTACACAGACGGCTTTCACGCTACTTGACTATGGTCAACTTATCATTTTTTTAGTTTTCACAAATTTTCTTGCAATTTTCTATTAATTGATTTTTCTTTTTTTCTTTTTAAATTGCTTCTTTTACTCTTATGATGAATTTTCCGTGTAACAAACAATCAGTTGACAACTCCCACACCAATTGGCATAAGGTTCAGAAATCAAGATTCTCCTACGGACCTAGGTTCAAGATCCCCATCACAAGCCCACAATTAGACCTTAGCAATATGTAGCCCTTTTCTATGTATCCGGTTTAATTCTGTGACGTCCCGGTCCCGCGGGTACGGAGACGTCACTGCGACGTATATACGCAGGTCAGAGATGCCCTCACGTATATATGCTAAACATCAGTACAGGTAAGAATCAGAGTGCGAAAGTACAATAGTAATATACATTCCAACAGAAAGTACAAGTACATAGTCATCACAGAGAGTGATACAATATTACAGGAATATACATCACCAGAAAATACAAGAGTACAATACATAGAGAGATATACAGAAGCTGAAAGGTGCTCACAATACATCAACCTTGTGAGCCAAACAGTAGAGGGACTGGAAGGAAGAGCCACGACGACGTCCAAGCTTCGGATGCGCTCTGACCACTACGGGAGGATCCGCTGCGCGCTCTGATCAGCTACAGTAAGGCCATCATGGTCCAGGCTTTAGAATCTAGACTTGAGAATTCAGGATTGTCAGACGTAACCCCGCGAGTACATATAATAAAGCCAAGTGGCGGCATATTGGCACATGTGTACATGAAAGGTGTATCGTGAATATAAGCACTTATGAACATGAAAAGAGACAGTAAGTAAAGTAACTACAGAAAAATCAATTATACAAGCCCACATTACCGATTCGTGAGATTAGTACATCGAAGTAATAATCCAAGTAAGGAAACTCTCATATATATACCCTATATCTCACGTCACTGCAGTCTGAGTCTATATAATTTGACTTTACCTTCACAATAATATAATAATGAAACAGTATAGAAGCAATCAAGTAATCCAACAAGATAGCACATGTATAAGCGGTGAGCAGTATAGATCAAGAGTATAACTAGTCAGTTATCAGGAGCATGTTATTATTAAGATATTAAGACTCATTTGATTTGTATACGTCGGTATGTGTCCCATCCCACATACCTCAGCATACAGACCAGAGAGTAAGTTATTGGAAAGTGATGGAAATCGATGAAGCATGCTTAGAATGGGTCCCGTACATGCCCGGGACAACGGTCAAGGAGTATCCAGTGCTGAGCCGGAACGTACCGCTAGGTACCAGGACTTATTGTACGCTCGAACAGGAATATGATATCACCGCTCCCTCAAGAATAGGACCAGGGGCTTATGGCACAACCGGTAGGCAGGGGAGTAGGGTGCCAGTACACCCCACGGAAGCGCCTGGTTGCCTCCAGGTCGAATCCAAGTATATGGCCACAGACACTATAAGACCATCATAAATATGGAGACTATATCGGTACTTATCAGTTTCTCCTATCCCAGTGTAAGTTGTCTAATTTTTGCAATTTGTTCAGTGATAATGTCCATAAGGTATTCACAGTAGTCCTATATTCATGGTTATCCTATTACGGGGATCAACAGGAGTATAGTATCAGGAGTCTCCCTTTTTCAGGGGTTCAAGCATACAGGAGTTCAGGAGCACAGGAGTTCAAGAGTACCAATATCTGGTAACAATAAAATAATCATGTCAAGTCCCCGCATGAATATGCAGAGAAGTACAGGTGTCCCGTATAACAATAACCAGTCAGGTGTCAATATATCAGGTCAAATGTACTAATACCAGGTGATAGCATGTCAAGTGAGTGATAGCATGTCAAGTACCGGTGTCGGATGTCAAGGATCAAGTATAACATGACAAGTACCGGTGTTAGAAATCAAGTGTCAAATATAGCATGACAAGTACCGGTGTCAGATATCAAGTGTCAAGTATAGCATGACAAGTACCGGTATCAGATATCAAGTGTTAAGTATAGCATGACAGGTATCAGGTGTATACATGTCAGGATCATGTAACTAATATGTCGGTGAGAGTCATAACATCAAATATCAGGTATCAACCGGTCACGTAACATGGTACAAGAGAACGGTATAAACATTTCAAACTCTTTACAACCATATTTATAATTATAAATTTATCTTTTAGTTAGCTATGCGAAGCCGAGTAAAGTGGGAGTAGATCTAGACATACCCGGTATAATACTGGTCCAACAAAGTATAATAACGGTCAGAAGCTATTTATAAAACATGATAAATTTTAGAAATCATTTATATAACACATACCAACGTGCATAAAGAGACATCATATATTAAAAGCCGAATAATAATTATTAGATATGAAACGATGGTAATAAAGCAAAAAATGTCAAAGAAATGTACTCGCCTAACACCGGAATGAAAATACCAAGAAAAGGTCCAAGAAATCCTCTAACACGTGCGAGCAAGCCACTAGCCCATAAAATATATAAATATATATATATATAAATATAAAATATATATTATAAATATATTAGAGAGGGAATGAGAGAGGAGAGAGAGAGGAGAGAGAGAGGGAGAGAGGAGAGAGAAAGTATAGGGTTATTTAAAAGAGAGAAAATAAGAATTAATGGGGAGGGGCATAATTGAAATTATGGGAAGTAAATAGAGGGTTAAGGAGGGGTAAAAATGAAAAGGGAGAAAAGGAAAGAATTAAAAGAAAGAAAGAGAGAGAGAAAGGAAAAAAAGGAGGGGGGAGGGGCCGGCCTGGCGGCGGCGTCAGGGGGGCGCACGCGGCTTATCCCGGGGGAGGGGGTGGTGGAGCTGGGGTTGTGGGTTGTTGTTTGGAGTTGGTAGAGGTGGTGGTGGTAGTTGGTGGTGGTGGTGGTTATGGTGGTTGTGGTGGTTGTTGGAGGTGGTTGGGAGTTGGAGGAGGAGGAGGAGGAGGAGGTGATGGTTGAGGGGTTAGAAGTGGAGGAGGAGGTGATTTAGTGGGAAATTTTGGGGAAGAAGGTGAAGTGGTGGTGGTGCGTTTGGATGAATTTAAGGAGGAGGAGTGGTGTTTTGGGATTATTGGAAGTGGAGAAGGAAGTGGGGAGGTGGGGGGTGGCGCGGCGCCCATCTAGGGCGGCGGTGGTGGCGGCTCAGGTGGTGGAGGTGGCCGGTGGTGAAGGTGGAGTTGGGTTTTGATTGAAGGAGTTGGAGTTGAAAATGAAAATGGAAATGATAAGGAAGGAGGAAGAGGGTTTTAATGGAGAGGAGGAGGAAAGGAAATGATAAGGAAGGAGGAATGGGGTTTTAATGGAGAGGAGGAGGAAAGGGAGGGGGAGTTGAGCTGCAGCAGCAGCCCATCATACCCTGTTGCTGCAGGCGGCTGCTGCAGGCGGCGGCTGCAGGAAAAGGGGAGCATGGGAAAGGTAAGGGGAAGAAAAGAAAAGAAAGAAAAAGAAAGAAAAATAGAAAAAATAAAGGAAAAAAGAAATAGAAATAAATAATAAATAAATATATTATTAAATAATTACATTAATAGAATATTTTAGAAGTATAAAGTAGGGGAGTGGAGAAGGAAAAATCAAGAAAAGAAAGAAATGGTAAATAGTATTACTATTTTAATAGGGCAAAATTTGACTGTTTCAGAAACGTCCAAAAAATTCTCAAAAATAGTAAATATTATTTTAAGATGCTTGGTGAAATCAGATTTGAGAAATTTTGATCTATTTTTCAAATTAAAAATTCTGAAATATTCCGGCAGAACCGGCCGACACCAAACCGTTGAAATTTTGATAAATTTAGAAAAATCTCAAAAAATGTATTTAGATAGAATATAAAATTCTAAAAAGTAATGTGAAATCTGTTTCTAAAAATTCAATCCCGTTTGAAAACTAAAAATCTGAGAATTGGTCAGCGATGCCAACCGACACCAGTTTTGGAGATTTTGCAGAAAAATTCTGAAAATTTTAGAAAATTATGAAAAATCTAAAATATTGAGAAACAGTGTTTGAAACTAAAATTGGTCAAATTAGACTATCAGAAAGATCAAATCGGGCGGTATGCCGGTATCGGGTTCCCGGTCCGGGTCAGGGCTGACTCTAAGACTGAGAATCCATATCCGATACCAAAAACATGAGAAATCACAAATTAAAAATAAATACTGAAAGAAAATTATAATAATACGGTCGAAAACGTTGGGACACATATCTAGGTACGTATCCCGGGAACGGGTGCTACAAATTCACTGATTGTCGTTTCTTTCGGTTGTATATTCCCTATATCTCTAGAGGCAAACTCCATGAACAAGCTAGTCATTGTTCATCAGACTTATAGGTAATCATTAGGTCAACCATTGCTACTTAGATCCTTCAAAGTGCAAGTCCGTATATAGTGAAAGTTCAAATTTAAATTTTAAATACTCTAAAAGCAAGTTAAGAATATGAACTCATTATTAATAACACACTAACTTAATCATTAGGCTTTAAGATTTTTACCAAGTGTCTTATTATTCTAGAATTATGTACACTGAAAAAATTGTATTTGAGAAAAGATTATAAAAAAAAAATTGAAATGAAAGAAAATAGGTATGTCACCCCAAACCTAAACTTGAATTGTCCTCAATGTGAAAATGTATGCTCAATATGATGAATCATGAAGCAAATTCAAGAAGGTGAATGGTAGATAGTACCTTGGGAGTGACAATAAGCATATAAGCTAACCAAAGAAATATGAGGTGAGAGAAAATAAAAAGATGAAGGCACACCCCAAAATCTGGATAAAAGTATATCCCCATAGAAAAGATATAGAAACTCTAGAAAAAAATAAAAACAAAATAAAAATAAACTATCTATAGAAAAACATCTCTGGGTTGTCTCCCAATAGCGCTAAGTTTAACGTCTTCAGCCAGATACAATCACATGTCACTCAACCTCTATGTATGACCTTCCGATGCTGGACCAGAATATTAAATAGTTTTCTCGCGTGGTCTTTGAAGCGGGACAATGACGCATTCAAGAATGTTGAAATGTGTATCCAAGATTTTCTAATTTGAGTGCCAAATTTATTGAGTAATGTGGCATAGGTAGGCAGTTGTTAAATCACGTCTCGAAGTGGAATGTCGATTTTGACTAGTTTGATATCTTCTAACACTTCTCCATCCTAATATTATTCTTATCAAATGGGAGGGCTGATATAGACATTTGGGAAAGGACGTATAGGGTACATCAGACACCTCAATTGTTGTCTTAAATAGTGGTTCCGTGAAAGATTCAGAAGAAGAAACAGATTCCTTCTGGTCTAAAAGTGTGTCAGTTTCAAAATCTACTTGACCATGATCCTTTTCGTCTGTTATATTAACATCAACTCAGTTTTCAATTTCCTTCTCACTTCTACATGTTTATTAAAAGAATTGTGTTGTTCAACTATAAATTGATCCTCTGAGGCAAGTCCATTAGGTTTTATCTGAGATGAGACGGTACTCTGCGCTCTAGCACTAGGATGAGACTCAATTCTTCCTATGAAATTTCTCAATTCTTGAAGCTCATTTCTTGTCTGTGTGGTAATTTGAGTCGTACTTTCCATGAAAGCTTGAAAGTTTCTTCAAGGCTTTTTTTTTCTTGATGGTTGGGTCTGAAAAGCAATTTCATAATCAACTTCATAGTCTTTGAGGTATGAGTTAAATATAACATCATAATTCTGTGATTGCCAGAAAGAATTTAGGTGATTCCACCACCCAGGATTGTAGGTGTTGGCGTAATGATCATAGCTTGTTTAAGCATATGATTGAGTTGTATTTACATGGTTTTGAAAAATTCAGGGTTGTGATATGCATATGGGCACTTAAAGCTAGAATGACTTGGATGATTGCATATGGGGCATGGTCCTTGAATGCAAGGTACAAGTGGTTGCTCTAGGGACAGGAGGTAATCGAATCTTTTATTCAAGATATCAATTTGGTTAGAAAAATCATTGATATTTTGTGTCTCATACATCCCTATTTTAAAAATCAATAATTTCAATAAAATTGTTTCTTTATCTTGAGCTTAATTTGAAGGTAATCAATTTTTTAACCACTGATCTTTAGAGAATAAATTCTCTTTAGTTAGATAACTCCTAACTTGGATGGATTATGAGCTGACCAGTTAAAGCCGTCAAACAAGCGATTAGTCCTTCCTCTAGGCCAAGCACTGCCACAATGGCTAAGTCACCTTTTTAAGACTAGAAAGTTCCTCTTCGAAAGCTTGAAAGTGATCACCGGAGTGTTCCCACAATAGATCTACTTAATAAGCTCGAAATTTTTGTGGTCTAGTTCTATTTCATTTTAAATTAATTAAAGATCAGGAGAAACCTATATGAGATTGTGATTTTTGAGCCAAAGAACGGGCAATGAAATCCCGATTAGCTCTAAAGATTTTTTTATACAAAAATGCACTAATGCACCATAATTTCAATCTAAAGCACTTCCAAAACCTCACTCACATGATATTCATGAGTAGAGTTTGAAAGATATAAACCTTCCCGACAACTCTGAAGTAAGCAATATTTTTTTAAGCAGCGCAATTAATAAGCAAGCAAGCACGCACCCCATGTCTGTGCAAATTTCAAATTGTCCCGTGGATTTTTCCTGCGAAACAAATTTAGAAATTAGATCTCAGGGATGAAAAAGAGAATTTTTTAAATTTTTTTTTACAACTAGAAAAAAATTAAATGTAGGTTTTCAAAAATAGTTTTTTATACAAGTTCTCGGCAATGACGCCAAAAATTTGTTGCCGCTCAAATGTTATGAAATTTTCTGTCGTTGTTTGCACCGCACACAAATTATAAAAATCGAACCTTACTTTTAAGTTGTTAGAAAAATAGCATAGTGGAAAGAAAATGATCGACTCCACATAGACTTGTATAAAAACCATAGTTTTAAAATTTGAACTTTAATTTTAATCTAGTTGGCATTTAAATGAATTGGATTTGGAGAGAAGTTAAAGCTTGAGACATGTTGAAGTTAAATAAAAAAAAGTATTCATTATAAACTTAAGAAATAAAAATGAACTATCATTTGAGATGCATTACTTGAAAATAAAATGAAAATAAGAAAAGAAGATTGAGAGAGAGAAAAAATGGAACCCGGATTTAACACAGTCTTGTTCTCATCAAGTTGACCGTGAAGAGATTATTTACCCGAGTCCTCTTCCCTACATCACAAAGTTATTAAAAAGAAGATAGACGCATGAAAATAAATATAACTCAATCATGAAAAATAAATTGAAAGTAAAAGAACTTCTCTATTATATTAAGCTCGCAGCTGATGATCTTCGAAGTACAAAAGTATTACATAAGCTCTCTCTAAAGAAAACAAAAATTACAACACTCTCTTTAAACAAAACACTCCACTAAATCCTTAATTAATTTCTAAATTAATTTCCTCCTCTTACCAGCGCTCTATCGAGTCTTCTACTAGCTCCCTCCTTTGTTGCTCTTTGCCTTCAATTTATATGCTCATTCTTGAATCTCAACTATTAATTCAATGACAAGCTGTTGAATCAAATACCCAACAAATGAATCAAATCTCCAATAAATGAATCAAATCCTAAATCCCACCAGAAAATAATATTTAAGTTTTTACAAGAAAAAACTCAATAATAATTTATTATATAATAATTCATTTTCAGCTTGGACAGATTTTGTAAATGATTGATGCAGCTTGTCAAATGTGAACTAGCAAGAGCACTCATCATAAAAGTTGTAGATTTTTCGAATTCTCTTTTCGTAGACACCTTGAATGGCCTTTTTGGAATTCTGTAGAAGAAGTTATGGTCAAAATAACCCAACATGTTTGGAGAACACCTTTCGATCTTCATTTTGTACAAAATTAGTCTACTCCACTTGCTTTTTCTCCATTCCTTGTCAATTGGGCACATGGACTGCAATCACACTTAAACATATCCAAGTAACATTATTTTGAGACATAAAATAGATAAAGGAGAGTATAAAAGTAACATAAAATAATGCTTATCACCCCCAATAGCATTGTTGGTCTTACCCTTTGATGGGATACCATTGTGAGTGATGATTTGTTTTCTCGGGGCCATCAGCACTATGGAAGAGGCTTTTTTGAAATTTTTTTAGATTAGGGGGGATGTTAAGTGTGAACACAGATCTCAATGAAAGCACCAGTTTGTGGTGGATAAAAACATGCTTATCGTGAATTGAACCAATCGCAAGCGATTTGTGTGCTCCCCAGATGGTACCTGTCAGAGCACACACAGAAAAAACACATTTTAGGTTAGGAGCGCCAGTGTGGTGCCGACCTAAAATTTTCGAGCGTGAAAATTAATACCGGCAGAGAATAACTGTAGGGGTGGTGGATGGAGATGTCGCGCAGAGCACAACTGCTGACGTGGTAGAAAGGACCGACAGAACTGCCAGGGTAATGGATGGAGGTATCGTGCGAAGGACAATTGCAAACATGTTGGTGCACTAGCAGAGAACTGTGTGGTGTGGTGATGCAGCGTGTGTGTTCTGAGGATTAGGAAAGTGATCCCCTTCTCCTAAAAAGAAGGATTATATCTACCTAACGTGGATGTTGGTGTGGAGGTGGATTGAGAGATTTCTCTTACTGCACGACCTGCATGTGCCAGAGTTATTGTAATGGGTTATGATCATTGGTGCCGGTCGGTTAGGATTGCATGCCGAAAAAATCTGCCACTATCCATAACTATCCGCGTCGATAAGTGTGTTCACGTTATGAATATGGGGGAGAAAAGAGTTGCATAAGTATCGGCGGAGATCATGGATGATCTGTTGTTGGAGCTTTAGGTTTAGAGTTGGGACATTTGGAATGGAGAAAACCTCAAAGTGGTAAAGACCTCGGAGAGGTAGAGGTCGCAAAATGGTGAAATGCGGCCCAGACTGAGAACATCTTCGGGACAGAGGGTAGCTCCAGGATGGCCAGGAGTGGCGGAGGCTCCGGGATGAACTTTGCGAGTTATGAATTTCTCTGGGCAAGCAGTTTGCGATTACCTCAGTCTATAGGCGCAGAGCTTATATTTGGCAAGAACTCTGCGATGCCAGAGGTTGGGCTGGGGGACCATGGTTGATAGGGTTGAATTTAATGTCACAAGATTCTTTGGTGAAAAGACAGGTCCTGAAATTCATATCTCATACATTAGGGACTTCAACGGTCTCACTAGTTCTCTTAGCCTCACTGAGCCCTCGTGGGTCATTTTTATATTTGGACTAGTGATTGACAATCACCTACCTATGCTAAACTGGACAGGTTCCTCTCTTCTCTAGAATGGGAGGATCAATACCAAAGAACTTTATCTCGTGCCCTCTCACGTATCCTTTCAGATCACATCTCTGTCATGTTGGACACTGGAGAAATCCACATGTGTCCATCCATATTCAGATTCGGGAATATGTGGTTATCTCATGACCAATTTTGATAGTGAAGTACGGTATTTCTGGTCCTCGCATACCATTTTGACCGAAGACTCTGGTGGTAAACTGGTCTTTAAAACTTCGATCCTCGAGAACCTTCCTAAAATCTTGGAGTGGTCGTAAACCTTTGAGACAATAGACTGGTCCTTCCTCTTCAAGGCTCTCCAAGCTCGGGGTCCAGCGATAGATGGTGTACCTGGATCTTGGCCTTACTAAGATCTGATTTTTCTTTGGTGCTTGTCAATGGATAGCCAGGAGCCCCTTCAGATGCAATCGTGGGTTAAAGCAGGGAGACCCCCTTTCACCATATCTTTTTATCCTTGGTGTGGATGTCATGTCTCGTGTGCTGAACTTTGCGTATAAGGAAGGTTTTGTTCAGAAAGTTGGACCTTGAAATCTGGAGATCTCATGCCTTCAATATGCTGATGATACCATTCTAGTTCTACTTCCGGACCTTGTCTCCATCAAGAGAGTGAAGATACTGATAGATCTTTGAATTGCTCTCGGGATTATCCATCAATTTTCAAGAGTCATTCGTTTATCAACTCGGCCCTCCAAGTATAAAGATATCACAGATCTTTGACATGCTTCCCTGCAGAATGGGGAGTTTCCCCTTCACATATCTTGGTCTCCCGCTCAAACTGGCAACCCTCTCCAAAATGGAATAGCAGCCCATTCTTGACCGAATAGACAAACGACTAGCTTCATGGAAGGGTCACACATTGTCTAGAGGAGGCAGATTAATTCTTGTCAATTCAGTTCTCATCAATCTTCCTCTCTATTATGTCATTCTTTTTTCCTTCCGCAGTGGGTAATCATCACATAGATTGGCTTAGACGGGCCTTTTTATGGAAAGCGGACCGTAGTGTCACGGGAGGCAATGCTTGGCTAGCTGGGAAGTTCTTTGTTCTCCACGCAGTGTGGGTGGACTTGATATACACCGAATCATATATTTTAATATTTCCCTCTCAAAACAGTGGTGGAAGCTTCTGAATAACCACAAATCCCCTTGGGTGCAAATGGTTAACTTCAATTGTTATCAATGCCGGCAGATTTTGAACCAGCAAGAGAAGCTTCCAGGCCGAATTTCCCCTTTTTTAATAAAGTTCTCGAAACAACACAAGCTTTCAAGATAGGGCTCACGCTCAGATATGGTCAGCGATCTACAGTGAAATTTGAAAAGGTTGCTGGATCGGAGAGGTTCCACTAGCATATGTGTTTCCCAGACTCTTCGAGATGGCGGCCGATAAAGATGCTCCAGTATGTTCAAGATAATGATTGGGCTCTCTCCTACAGTTATCTCCTTTCTCAGATGCGACACCGGATATTCGCAGGTCTAATAAGTATCCTAAGGCAACATACTTTTCAAAATATTCAAGACCGGTAACTTGGAAGGCGTGTAATTCAAAATGTTTATTGTTCGATCTCAATACCTACTTTTGCAACCCTCATTTCCGCATGATAGAGCTGCTAAAATTTTATGGATCCGCTCAAAGTTAAGATTACCATTTCACTAGCTGCTCAGGATAGGTTACCGACTGGCACCAACCTACATCGCCTCCATATCATACCCCAAGTGCAATGTCCCTTTTGTGACCTCCATGTTAATCTCACATTAAATATAAGTGGCCCACTACCCTATTTAATTGGATTCCTAATTAAAGAAAACTGATATTATGTATGCCCATATTAAAGTTACATTTGTATAATATTTTTAATAATCATGTGGGGTATAAAGTAACCATGATGGGTGGTTTTATCAAACATGATTACTTGCAAATGAGACCCACTTCTCTCCTCCTGTGAATGAAATCAAATCCCCTCCCTTGTTTTGAGGTCTCCATCACTTTTGAGAATTAGGGTTTGTGATAAGAGAAGGAGACAGAAAGAAGAAGGTCATTGCAGATTAAAGTTAATTGCAGGATTAAAGAGAAGGATTAAGATCTTCATCCATCTATCTTCCTCAATTCATCAATGGCTTCAAGTATGGTGAATTTAGTGTATTGTTTAATTATGTGTATTCAATTCTTGAGATGTTTTGATTCTAGATCCATGCTAATTTAATCCGCATGATAGTTTTAATTTCTAACATTTGGTATCAGAGCCGTGTTTTAGAATCAATACATCTCAGATTATGAATTATAGGTAATTAGGGTTTTTTGATTATCAGTACAAAATCAATTTTTGATCTTTTAATTGTAGAATTTTAAGAGGATTAAATTGTACCCTAATATTCTGTTCATATTCCTCTAATTATGCAATTAATTGGGATCAAAATTCAGGAATTAAAAACCCTAATTTTCCCTAATTTAAGACTTCAGTCGATCAAGCAGGAACTGCCTTTGATAACTGCTTCGTCGACTATTAGTCGACTAGCCCGAAACACTAGTCGACTAAGTCTTTTTCCAGAAAGTTAAGAACTCTCTGTTTCGGAATAGGAGTCGACTAATAATTTTGTATAGTCGACTAATAAAATGTATAGTCGACTTGATATTTTGAGTAGTTGACTAATAAGGGTATAGTCGACTAATCCTTTTGTCCAAGTCGACTAACAGAGTGACCCGAAAGTTGAGAGCTCTCTGTTGACTTCAGGAGTCGACTTGATTTTTGAGCAGTCGACTAATAATAAGTATAGTCGACTTATTACCTTGACCTAGTCGACTAGACTTGATAATAGTTGGTCGACTTGACTTGACCCTAAGTCGACTTGACTTGACCCTAGTCGACTGGGTCTTCCACTATAGTCGACTTATATTGTTCCAAGTCGACTAGTAGTTTCTTGACCAGTCGACTAATGTTGGTCTAATTTCAATCATAAATATATGTTACACATTTAAGTTATTGTGTTAATATTGATTGATGTTGGTCAAGTAATGAATTGAAGTATTATAGTATTACTCAAATAAAAGATTAGAGAATATTGTTGGTTAGTTTTGTATTCATACGGTTTATTGATTTAGTAGTTGCCAAAGTGACCTATGTTAGTAAGCCTTATGAATATACAACTACATAAAAGACTTGTCAATAAGGGTGACATTAAAGACAATAATATTCTCGATGGCGGTTATAGTTAGGAGATTGGGACTGGCCCAAAGGAAAGTCTCTTTCAAATAATTATGAACCGGGGTAGGGTAGTGTAATTTATGTAACTTAGTGGTGTAGAATTGGATACCCAAAGGTAACATGACTTACTGTCTAAGTGGCATAAATTATATTAGACCTATATAGGTGATAAAAGAATCTCACCTGAAGAGTGAACACTAGATATGCTTAGGTTTCGCCCAAAGGAGAAATCAAAGTGATATCAATAGTTCATCTTCATTAAAATTTAAAATTTTGTATTGATTCGAGGCCTTAATGTGAGCTTGTCCTATTTTGTTTCAGTGAACGTTCCCACTTCCCTTCACACTCATGCAACTAGCATTTCAGCCCTGGATGGTACAAACTTCTCTGAGTGGTTTGAACATGTCCAATTCACACTGGGTGTACTGGACCTTGACATGGCTCTTTTAGTAGAGAAACCTGATGAAGTGACTGCTGAAAGCGCAGCAGACCAGGTTAGCCATGCTAAAGCCTGGGAAATGTCGAATAGACTCAGTCTCATGTTCATCAAGATGACTATAGCCATAACATCAAGACTTCACTCCCACATACTACTAGTGCATCTGAACTTTTAACTGCTGTTAAAGACCGATTTAAGTCTGCAGATAAGTCATTAGCTGGCACCCTTATGGCTGAACTGACTACCATGAAATATGATGGTAGTAGAGGAGTTCAACAACACATTCTTAATATGACTGATAAAGCTGCCAAGTTAGGATCACTGGGAATGAAAGTGGATGAATCCTTCTTAGTACAGTTCATCCTCAACTCACTTCCTCCTCAGTTCGGGCCATTCAAGATCTACTATAATACTCATAAGGATAAGTGGAATCTGAATGAGCTGACTGGTATGTGTGTACAAGAGGAAGTGAGACTGAGGCAAGAAGGGCATCACTCAGTGTTGGCAGTATCTCAAGGAGCTATCCATAAGAAAGGTAAATATGAAAGAGGTAAGAGGTTTCCACCAAAGAAATGGAATAAACCTGGGGAAAGTAGCCAGGGTCATGGAAAGACTTTCACTGTCAAATGCTACTTTTGTGGCAGAAAAGGACATGTGAAGAAGGACTGCAACAAGAGGAAAGCTTGGTTCGAATAGAAAGGTATGAATCTTTCTTTTGTATGTTATGAATCAAATCTTGCTGAAGTTCCTTCTAATACTTGGTGGATTGACTCTGGAGCCACAACTCACATAACTAATTCAATGCAGGGATTCCTTACAACCCGGAAACCGAAGGAAAGTGAGAGATTTGTCTTTATGGGGAACCGTCTCAAAGTGGAGGTCGAGGCTGTTGGTACTTACCGACTACTCTTAGAGACGGGTCATCCGATGAATCTTGAAGATACTTTTTATGTACCTTCGATTTCTAGGAACTTAATGTCATTATCCAAATTAGATGTTGTTGGATATTCTGTTTTATTCAGTTGTGAAAAACTCAGTTTAATGTATAATTCAATGTCGGTTGGACACGGAATTTTATGTGATGGTTTATATAAAATTTTATTGAATGATGAGTTTGCACAATCTCTTTTATCTCTGCATTCGAATGTTGGTATTAAACGTGGCTTAATTAATGAAAATTCCTCTATCTTGTGGCATAGACGACTGGGGCATATCTCTAGGGATAGAATTGAAAGATTAGTGAAGAATGAGATTTTGGATAACCTAGACTTCACTGATTTTGGTGTGTGTGTGGATTGCATAAAAGGAAAGCAAACCAAACACACCAAGAAAGGTGCCACAAGAAGTAAAGAGCTTCTTGAGATAATTCATACAGATATTTGCGGACCACTCTCCATTCCATATTTTAACGGGAGAGAGATACTTTATTACCTTTATAGATGATCTGTCACGTTATGGTTATGTGTATCTAATTCATGAAAAGTCTCAAGCTGTTGACATCCTTGAGGTGTTCATTACAGAAGTCGAGAGACATTAGATAGAAAAGTTAAAATCATAAGATCAGATCGAGGTGGTGAGTTTTATGGAAGATATGATGAGTCAGGACAACATCCTGGCCCATTTGCCAAATTTCTAGAAAAGCATGGTATTTGTGCTCAATACACAATGCCAGGTACGCCTCAGCAGAATGGTGTTGCTGAAAGGCGAAACCGAACACTTATGGATATGGTTAGGAGCATGATGAGCTTTTCTAATGTACCTAATTCATTGTGGAATGAAGCCTTAAAGACTGCTATGTATATCTTAAACAGGGTTCCTAGTAAAGCAGTCCCAACAACTCCTTTCGAGTTGTGGACTGATAGGAAACCTAGTTTAAGACATTTACATGTTTGGGGTTGTCCAGCAGAGGCTAGAATATATAATCCACAAGAAAAGAAATTAGGCTCAAGGACAATATCTGGGTATTTCATTGGTTATCCAGATAAGTCTAAGGGGTACAAATTTTATTGTCCTAACCATAGTACAAGAATTGTTGAAACTGGTAATGCCAGATTCCTTGAGAATGGCGAAATTAGTGGGAGTGATGAACCAAGAAAGGTGGATCTTGAGGTGGTAAGGGTAAATATCCCAATACCCTTTCCTTCAAGAGAAATTGTTGTCCCTCAGCTTGATCATCAAGCTGAGATACCAGAACAACATAATGATATTGGTTCACCACTTCATGAGGATATCGCCATTGAAAATATTGTAGAACCACCACAACCGGCAGCTTTGAGAAGATCTCAAGGGAAAGAAGATCTGCCATTTCAGATGATTATGTGGTATATCTACAGGAATCTGATTTTGATATTGGGATTAATAAAGATCCAGTTTCATTTTCACAAGCCATAGAATGCAATGATTCTAGTAAATGGGTTGATTCTATGAATGAAGAGTTGAAATCTATGGACCAAATAAAGTCTGGGATCTCGTCGAATTGCCTAATAACTGTAAGAAAGTCGGGTGTAAATGGGTCTTTAAGACCAAGCGCGACTCCAAGGCAATATCGAACGATATAAGGCCAGACTTGTGGCTAAAGGTTTCACTCAGAAAGAAGGCATTGATTATAGAGAAACCTTCTCTCCAGTATCAAAGAAGGACTCTTTTAGAATCATTATGGCCCTTGTAGCTCATTATGATTTGGAGTTACATCAAATGGATGTGAAAACAGCTTTTCTGAATGGAGATTTGGATGAGGAAATTTACATGGAGCAACCTGAAGGGTTCGCAAAGAAAGGAAAAGAACACTTGGCTTGCAAATTAAAGAAATCCATATACGGACTTAAACAAGCTTCCAGGCAATGGTATATAAAGTTTAATGATACCATTACCTCTTTCGGATTTACAGAAAACACTGTTGATCAGTGTATATATCTGAAGATCAGTGGGAGCAAGTTTATCTTTCTGGTTTTGTATGTGGATGATATTTTGTTAGCCAGTAGTGATATTGGTTTACTGTATGAAACTAAAAGCTATCTTACCAAGAATTTTCAGATGGTTGATATGGGTGAGGCAACTTATGTTATTGGCATAGAGATCTTCAGGGATAGATCTCGAGGATTGCTAGGACTGTCTCAGAAAGGTTATATCAATCGAGTCTTGGAAAGATTTTATATGGAATTATGTTCAGTCAGTTGTGCACCCATTCAGAAGGGTGACAAATTAAGTGGAGCCAGTGTCCTAGAAATGACTTAGAAAAGGGTCAAATGCAGAAAGTTCCGTATGCGTCAGCTGTTGGGAGCTTGATGTATGCACATACTTGTACCAGGCCAGATATCAGTTTTGCTGTTGGGATGTTAGGAAGATACCAGAGCAATCCAGGAATGGAGCACTGGAAATTGGCAAAGAAAGTAATGCGGTATCTTCAGGAACGAAGGACCATATGCTCACATATAGGAGATCAGATCAGTTGAAAGTGATCGGCTATTCGGACTCAGATTTTGCTGGTTGCCCAGATAGCAGGAAGTCTACTTCAGGCTTCATATTCATGCTAGCAGGTGGGGCAATCTCGTGGAAGAGTGTAAAGCAGTCTATCACTGCTTCATCCACGATGGAGGCTGAGTTCATAGCATGTTTTGAGGCCACGAATCATGCATTATGGTTACGGATTTTATCTCAGCACTTGGTGTAGTTGATTCTATTGCCAGGGCCGCTGAAGATATTTGTGATAATACAGCAGCCGTTTTTCTTCTCTAAGAATGGAAAGTACTCTAGTGGTTCCAGACACATGGAACTTAAGTACTTGGTGGTTAGAGAAAGAGTTCAGAAACAAAGGGTGTCAATTGAAAGTATAAGTACCACTTTAATGGTTGCTGATCCAATGACCAAGGGATTGCCTCCAAAGACATTCAAGGAACATGTTGTTAGAATGGGTCTTTTGAGCAATCTGTAAATGTATGTTTTGGTACTTGTATAATTGACAATATTGCGCAATAAAAGTTTGTTTCTGTATTTCCTGTTATCCAATTATGTGTGCACATATTATGTATGGATGTTTGTTAAACAGGAAATGTCTTAACAAGACAATTACAGGGGTCATTTTGGTTATGGACTCAATTAGTAAGAGTTATCAATGTTGTGGTACATAGAAGGGAGTATGACATAGAAGTTGTATAACCGCTATGACTCGCATTGGTGGTCCAAGCTAATTGCAGTATTACAGTATTTCATGATTTGGGCTTATCAGTTGTTGTTTTTAAAATTCGTGATCACGTGTCAAAGTTTTTCAGTATGGAATCCAATAGAGTCAAAATATTTTGAAAATGAGTCTTTTCTTTTATTTGTTTTCTAAAGTTTTTTACATAATCGGCTAGTGGTCCAAGTGGGAGAATGTTAATCTCACATTAAATATAAGTGGCCCACTACCCTATTTAATTGGATTCCTAATTAAAGAAAACTGATATTATGTATGCCCATATTAAAGTTACATTTGTATAATGTTTTTAATAATCATGTGGGGTATAAAGTAACCATGATGGGTGGTTTTATCAAACATGATTACTTGCAAATGAGACCCACTTCTCTCCTCCTGTGAATGAAATCAAATCCCCTCCCTTGTTTTGAGGTCTCCATCACTTTTGAGAATTAGGGTTTGTGATAAGAGAAGGAGACAAAGAGAAGAAGGTCATTACATTAAAGTTAATTGCAGGATTAAAGAGAAGGATTAAGATCTTCATCCATCTATCTTCCTCAATTCATCAAGGCTTCAGGTATGGTGAATTTAGTGTATTGTTTAATTATGTGTATTCAATTCTTGAGATGTTTTGATTCTAAATCCATGCTAATTTAATCCGCATGATAGTTTTAATTTCTAACACTCCATCCAGAGTCGTCACCCCCACATCTTTCTATCTTGTGATTTCGCCAAACGGGTTTGGGCCCCCATCGTGACCGGTCTAAACCTTCCTACATGGCCGACATCCATTCGCTACATGCTGGAAGCATGGAGAACTATATGCATTCATGGAGCCTCTTGTAAAATATGGGACATCCGTGTTCAAGCTATTGTCTGATCCATCTGAAATGAACGAAACGAAAGAATCTTCCACTAGAAGAGGAGCTCTACAGAAGAAGTTACCCACCGGGCGCTTTCTATTCAGACTTCTGGAAGCAAAATTTTGTGATTTCAGAGAGTTATGCCGTACTTTTCCTCTCTTTTTATTTTTGTACTCTGTTTTATTTTTTGCTTTCTTTTCTTTCCTCGCTTGCTTGGTGAGGGAATTTCTTCTCCTTCTTTGCACTATCTTCATTTTTTCTTGATATATATGAACGGCATATCCTCAATACAAGTCAGGAATCAAAGATGTTATGGGTAAGAAGAAAAGGTAGTAAGCTTATTGGTGTCAGAAAAATACAAGGTGTAATGCATTATTATTCTATTTAGTTAGAAAAAAAAAAACATCTATCTTCCTGAGTATCTCAATAGGGCCATGCCTGCAACATTTGTCAGTGGCCATTGCCACAGCTGAGGTCACCAAATGGGTCATGATAGAGTTCCTGTAATCATATAACTATTTGAGAAGAAAGAAGTTTCTTCACACAATTCTATAGTTCTTTTGCTAACCTTGAAGTACTGTACTTGAGAGTTTACATTAGATCATAATCAGAATGTTTGAGAAACCAGGGTTTTCTTCGCAGTGCTCTTAGAGTAACGAATAGTAATTATTAAAATTACCATTACATTAAATTTCTAACATCCCATAAAAGGAGAAACTTACTCACTGGACAATTTTTCTTTATTAAAATTAAAAATATCAGAAAAATCTAAAAAATTCACACAAATTTGGACAACATAATACAAGTTGTAAAATACAAATGTAAATTTTGTTTATTAATATCCAATATCTTGGATAAATCATAAATTGATACAAATGCAAAATGAATAATATAGATAAAAAGATAAAATTACAAATGCAGTATGTAGATTGAAATGAAGTTTAAATTGATACAAATACAAATACAAAATATCTTCATTTGTTCACTTATCTTCTGGAGAGTCTACAATGATTTCATCTGCTGTTTTATTCTACCTTCTCATCTCCGCGTCAAGCCAATCCTTACCACAGATGCTCATTTCGATAGCTTCTGAAGCAAGGCATTTCATCGTATCGGTCCACTTGTCCAACTGTATTAAAAGCAGATTATGAAGTTACAATAAAGGTAGGAGGGGTTAGTAAATCACGCACCATGATGGAAAGCACATGATATATCGATTCCTGTGACTTTCACCAGGCCAAAAAATTAAAGTTCAAACCTGAGTCTACATCAATCTTAGGAGCTATAGCACAAGTAGAATAATAATGAAGCTCATTAAATGAGTCTGACCTTCTTGATCATTTGGATGCAGATAATAAACCAGATAATAAATAACTCTTAGACTTAGATGAAGATGTAGGTTGGAATGATTATTTATTTTCAATTTGAAAATCATAAAAATTATACATATTATTTATAGAATACTAATATTGTTTCTTACTAAGAAACTATCAGGATAATTTAATTTTCATAAAAATTTTCAAATAAATATTTACATCTTTCAAATTTAATTCAAGATCCATAATAGTAGCAAATAAAATATAGTAGGAAAATCTTTAAAATACTTATTGAATTTTTCTTCCATAGAATGAACAATATCTTGAAGTAAAAAGTTATCTCGATATGCAAAATAGTTCAGTAATTTCAGTTAACTCGTAAAATACTAATTAGTTGGTGTTTTCGGTTGCGTGAATGGAATTATTAGAGTGTCGCATAAAGGCATATGTAAATCATACCATTATTGACTAGTCAAATTTAAATTACGATTATACCTAGAAGAAGAAGGATTGCTAGAGCTTGCTGACGAAATTGTGCATCCATTTTTAAACTAAAATTGACAATAATATAATACCGGAATGTAAAAATGCTGGAAAGAGCTTGAGCACTTGAGTACTTGAGAAGAAGTTAAGGGAGCTTGAGCACTTGAGGAGATGTTGAGAGAGTCTGATCACTTGAGCACCTGAGGAGAGGTTGAGTGAGCTTGAGCACTTGAGAAACTTGAGGGAGCTTGAAAACTTGAGAGAGCTTGATCACTTGAGAGAACTTGAGAGCTAGATCACTTGAGAATTTAAGAGATTTTTTTAGAGATTTTAGAAAATATTTTGGTGATGGAATGAAGTAAGAGTGGGTGTTTATAAAGGGGAATGAGTGGTTAAAATATAAATTTTTTGGCAAAAAATATTCTGGTCAATATAACTGTTGGGTGTAATTTTGTAAAAAAAAAAAATACAAACCTCCAATGGCTATTTTATGAGTCAATAATGCCGTTGTGGAGAGGTTTTGTAAAAAAATTTTACAACCCCCCCCCCCCCCCACACCCAAAAAAAAAAAAAAAAAAAAAAAATCTGGAGCAACGACTATTTTATAGCCGTTGGGCACCCGGGCCGGCCCGGGTGCGACTGGGCCTGGCTGGGCCGCGGGCCAACTTATCGAAACTCAGGCACGCCCCAGGCTTGGGGCGTGCCCGTGCCGGGCCAAGGCACGATTGACTCATGTTGGGCCGGGCCTGGGCCGCACTGGACGGGTCCGTGCGGGTTTCCGAGCCGACCCGACCAGTTCCAAACCCCTTTGCTGTTGTTTTTACGAGGGCAAATTACCTTGAAGTTCTAATATGTCTCATATTGCCTCTTACATATTACCATGTGGGTTTTTTTTCGAAAAAACCTAAAAAATAATTAATTTCAAAATCGATCTCTCCCTAAATTAATTCTAAAAATTGATATCTGACACGCCATGGCGGCAGCGGGGCGGCTCGCACCGCCGACATGTCATCTTGTGCAACCAACTCAATTTTGGGTTCATCATATTCTTTTTTTTTCCGGTGTATTTGTTTGTCTGGGGTGGCAACCCCGTGGAAACAAATTTTTTTTTTCGTCCAGGTTTGACGTCCCGGATGAACAAAATATTTCTTTTGTTTTTTATATTTGTTCCTTCGAGGTTGCCAACCCCAGACGAACAAAACAAACCTTTTTTTAAAACTTTGATGAAAGTTTTAAAAAGGGAAAGTTTTAAAAAAAAAAAGTTTGTTTTGTTCATCCGGAGTTGGCAACATCGGACGAACATGAGTTCAAAAAAGAAAAAAGAAAATAATTGTTCATCCGGGATTAGTAACCCCGAACGAACTTGAGTTGGGCAAATTGCCGAAGTTACCTTCGTTCGGGGTTGGCAACCCCAATGAGACTTGTGCACTTTGCTCAAGTCTCCTGGCTTTTATAGATGTGGGACTAGTGTCCCATGTCTATAAAATCCCTTCCACCACGTACGGAGGTGTAAGTCTGGATCTCTATTGATCAATACGTGTATAATTCACTTATCATATAACTTTAACAAATTTCATATACGTACATGTTTTTTTTCCCCATTGACTCCATATAATACTCACATTATACTCATTGCCGGTTATGCACGCAAAGAATAATTTATCATATAATACTCAAGTCAGAAGAAATAAAGAAAGCAACTCTCATGTGACTTGAATAATATTTATTTTCAAATAAACTCTAAATTGATTTCAGTTATCGTAAAATTCAAATCTAAACTCATTATTTTCATTATATATTTCTATTTCTATTTCATTTTATATTTCTGGACATATATGTATCCAAATTTTTTGCGTTGACATTTTTGTAGCCAATTCGATATTCGTTTTATAGAATGTTTGAACTGTATTAACACTTACATATTTTATACCATACTTTTTCCATAAAAAGCATCCAAAAGCTCAATTAAAACAGCACCAGAAATACCGTAATTATATATGTAATATTTGTTTTATTAAAAGAGAAGTAGCGCGCGAAGTCGCTGACCCACATTTCCTTGTCTTTGAAGTCAAACATGGTAGCAGGAAACACGGAGGTTATCCATTGTCCCTGTCTCAAACAACCTCGATGCTTCCGGAACATGGAAATACGTGGGCTCAAGAAACTTATATTTCAATTTTTAGATACCCACTATGGCTTTATAAAGTCAAATGATACAAGGTTAGCTCACGGACAGTCAAAACCCTCCGCTGTGAGAGTGTACTCCACTCGAGTCCCTACTATGTTGTTGGGATTTCCCCCACTCAGAGCCCTACCAAGTTCACCGCTTTGCAGACGGGAAAACCCCACTCGGAAGGAACTGTGAACTCAACTCTGCTGCTGGGATTTTCCCTATTCAGAGGCCTAAAGTTTGCATGTGCCGCTGATGGGATCTCCCCTACTCGAAAACAACAACGCAAACTCGCCAAGTCATTTCATATCCAACCAATCATACTAGAGGTAGAGATCGACACTCCGAAGAGGCACGATCAAACCATTTCCAAAAGCCATTCCATTATATATGTTTGTTACATCTAACAAGAGTAATACAACACGTTCCATTACATCTCTGTGTTTACAATTTTGAAAAGAAATACAGCAGATGCAGGTCTAGATGCTCCAATTCATCCCGCTAGTCCCGCCTCACCTCCGGGCTACGAGGACACACTCAGAGTCACAAGGAGATATCTACTGGAGACACCATCCTATTGCTCGTGCCACTATCTAAGAATCCAGGCTCTGTCGAAGAGAAGACCAAGAGGCACGACTCTAAGGCAACCAATTCGATGCAACCATTCTCGTCGCCCCTGCAAGAAGAATGAGATGGAGTTCCAGGATGTCCTCAGAAGATACGACAACGTCCACGACACGAGACGGACTCCGGCAAGACAGTGATGAAATACGTTTGCACCCTTGTACTGCCCAGGAGAAGTACCACTACCAGACAGGGAGACTCCAGATTACCAGCCAAAGTAGTCCAGCCACCTGGAGGGAAAAGCCAGCGTCCGTCGGATCGGGTAAACTGAAGGTCCATCTGTCCTAGGGGTGGCAATTGGGTCGGGTCGGGTCGACCCGACCCGATTACTGCTCGACCCATATAATAATCAGGTTGGGTCGACCCGACCCCATTATTATACGGGTAAAAAATTCAGACCCAGACCCGACCCATTCTTAGTCGGGTCGATCCGACCCGACCCATTTGACCCGATTATTAAATTTTAAATACAATTTCTTTACACTTTATTACCAAATTGTTGGGTGGTATAGTTAGTCATCACACTAAACTCCACACACTAGAGGCCACCGGTTCAAAACTGATCTTACGCATATTTTTTGACAATTTGATTTAGGCGAAAGGGAGAGGCGGGAGCGATAGAGGAGGAGATCAAGGGGAAGGGCCGAGGAGGAGAGAGAATAATCGGGTCTGGCGGGTTCGGGTCGACCGACCTATTTAATAATCGGGTTAGACGGGTCGACCCGATTACGACCCAACCCGATTAGCCCAAACCGACCCGCTAAACTTCGGGTCGGGTCGGGTCTGGAGGGTCGTGACCCGTCTGCCACCCCTAATCTGTCCATCCGACATGTCCTCTCTGGCGGCGATACCCTGTTATGATGACTAATGCGTCGTAATAGCCCCTTCACGAAAACTAATGCAAACATTTTTCAGACTCCCCAGAAGAGAAAGCCTGATCACCACTTTCTCCTCCTCCTCCTCCTCCCTCTTTTTCCTCCATCAGACGAAAAAAAGAAAAGACGACGTGGCAGCGTAATAAGGAAAGAAATTAGGTTTTGAAGCAAGAGATTTTAAAGAGACAGAGAAGATGACCATCCTCTCACAAATCTTCTCCTATTTATAGATTGAAGGAAGGTCAAACCGCCTTTAATTCAAATTTTCAATCTCTGAAAAGTCGGCCCACATTCCAATATTTTTGATTAACAGTAAGGTAGAAGATCAATCGTCGCCACAATCATAATGACGCTACGATTCGAAGTGACACAAGATACAATCTTTTGAGAGATTTAGCCGCTCAATGTGACAACTGGCAGCCAACTATGAAATCCCCAATTAATTCTAGAAGATCTGCAATGATCAGAAGAGATTTGGCGTGCAAACATCAAGCATCTGTAATGTTCAAAATTTGACTCGCGTCAAATGACGACACGTGTCCAAGTTGTCGAGTGCTTTCCCTGACATATCTGCAACTTTCAGAGTCCATCCTGGAGTCTCCGCAACATCCAACCTTCTCGAGGTCACAATTCTTTGTCCCGAAGATCCTTCCATCAAAGCTACCCTTCGTCTGAAGATGTCCTTAGTCCGAATTACATTCCGACACTCAATCCAGGTCTTTACCTTCCCGATATCTTTCCCGCTTCAAAAGTCTCCAATAGAGGCACCAACATCAGTTCATCAAGATTCCAGCCTATTACTGTTACGCCACTCCATCCTCCCCATGTTCATAATGTGTGACCCCATTTAAGCGCCGACAATTATGAAAGTGACAGATTTCCTGACCTGCAATCCCAGCCAACCAGCGCTATTAATCATATTCGTTACAACAAATCTAATACATGCAGATCGTGCAGTTACAATAGCCTGCCAATTCCGCCTCCATGTGGCTCCGTATTAGGTATATACGACCATTCTTCTTGTAGGAAAAGGAAATCGCTTCCTTAATCCTCAGAGCGCAACACGCACCACAGCACCACCATCACACTGAAAGTTTCCTGTTTCAGTCCACCATTACACTAGCAGTTTTCTGTGCTAATCCATTCAGCACAACAGCAGTTTTCCTCTGCCGGTCCTTCCTAGCATTCCACCTACTGATTCTCACGCCCGAGGGCTTAAGTCGGCACCACACCGGTGCTACTTGTTGGTATTCTGCTTAACAAGAATCAATCTGACAACTAATCAAGATCACTGAGATATCACAATCTAATTGGCCAGGTCGGCAAATATCAAGTGGGAGGTTTTCCGTTCAATAGAACGTTCCTTAATTAAGAACACCTTTCAATTTCCTTCTTGGTTAAAGCACCAATTAGACTGAATCTAAGTCAGTCTCGATATACTGTAAAGTAACCCCTGTATAAAGGACTTAATCCACTTATACAGTATTTAGAGTGAGGTACGCTTAAAGCGAATCTCCTTAAGACAATTACGTCCCCCGCACCGGTGCTAACGGGATAATGGACGCTGGTCTCCCAAGATACAACACTCTTTCACGGTATTTGGATAGCACTACCAAATCACCGTAGCGGTCGAACCTTAGTCAACCAGTACCTTCACAGGATCTTTGAAGCAGCGGTACAAGGACAAATTTCAACGAATATTTGCCTTTACTTTCTGGAGGAGCACCCACTGTTAGGACGAAGGAAGGTTGAAGAATATTATTTCTTCAGAAGTACCAGATTCAGACAACAATTCTTATAAAAGAATCTGTTGAATTTTCTGATTCCTCTTTCAGAACAATTTGGCAGAATCTCCTTTTAGGAAGTCGCTTCGGATTCCCACTTCATGCTGGAAGTCGCGGATTCTCACTTCAGACTGGAAAGTCGCTTTCACGCTGAAGCCCATTTCAGAACTTAGTTCAGAACTTTAGAGAAAGAAAGAGAGAGAGATCTTTCTGTTTTTCGGTGTGTCTGAGAATGAACCTCTGGAGCGCTATTTATAGCGCTCCGGAAGGGTATTCTCGTCCGCCAAAAGTCAACAGTTGTGACGTTTCGGACAGAACCGTCGCAACCGTTCAACCGCCCAACCGCACGGTCGGTTTTCCGACAGCGGTTGGCGAACGGTTCGGATCCGTTCGCGCGGACACCCGTTGGCGGGCTGGAGCGGATTGGGTAGTGGAGTGGAGCGGATCTGTTCGGCCCATACCCTGAGACCCGATTCAAAAAGAACCAGTCCAGGTAGGGAACCCGAACTCAGACTCAGCCCAAGCCTAGCGGCGGCGCGCGCGCACGCACGCACGTGCGAGCATAGTTCCCTCCTTTTCGCGCGCGAAAACTCCAAGTACCCAAAGGGCACGCCCTTTGTTCTCAATTTTCTCTATTTATACTGAAAGTACACCTAGAGGGGGGGTGAATAGGTGTAAATGCTAATCTAAGGCTAAATGCAAACTCTAATGCTCTAAAAGCGGAAGCTAATGCAAGTGTTGGACAAACTAATACAATTCAACAAGTGTAGCCGAATTCCCCTTGTGAGGCTCTGAACTAACTCCTCTTGATTCCCCTTAAAATGGGTTGAGGTGCTATGTGAAGCTCTTGTTGGATGAGTATAAGTTAGGCACACACACACACAAGCAATCCAAGCAATCAAGGATATAGCAATACAATGCACACAATTAAGCCAAGCAAGTATAGATGAATTGCAATAGAATATATGCAAGGCCATATGAAACAATGCTCAAAACACAAGCAAGTATATATGATGATATGAATGATGATGCTTGCACAAATGTAAAAGAGTAGAGTTGAGAGAAATTGGATCAAACGCAAAGACCAAGATGTGTTTCGAGGTTCGAGCCCCTAGCTCTACATCCCCGCCTACACCACCGTGTAGGATTTCCCAATCCACTATAAGAGTACCAAACTCCTCTCTCACCTTACAAAGCCCCCGAGGCTATACAACCACATCCACACCTCTACCGAAGGGTATACGGCCCGTAGCCGAAATACAACAAACCCACAACCTCTACCGAGAGGCTCACAACAAACTCAATCACCCGATCACCTCTACCTAAGAGGGTTCACAAATAACAAGGGTGTTTTACAATAAAGAGGTTTACAACAACAACCTCAAACACTTCTCTTTCTTTTTCTCTTTTCTTTTTCCACAAAACAAAGATCCTAATAACTTAGGATAGAAGATATAGCTCAAGTGGAAACTAAGTGTTTTGGACAAGCAACAAAGAAAAATACTTGGAAAATTCTTGCCAAAAGATATAGAATGAAAATCAACACAAATATCCTAAATCCTATTTTCTTTGATTTCCAAAAACACAAAACAAATAAAGATGAATCTCTTTTAGCACTTAAACTCTTTTGAAAACACTTTTAAAACAATGAAAAAGATCTGGAAAACTAGCACAAAAATCTTAACCAAAACTCCAAACAATGGGGTTTATATAGCCCTATACAAAACTAGCCGTTAGGCTGACGTGTCAGCCTGACAGGCGGTCGGTCCGACTGGCCGGTCGACCGTCCAACGGCTATTTTTGACCGTTGATAGCTGCCCGCCGGTCGACTGGTCGGTCGACTGGTAACAACCCGAGACCAAACCTGTTTCAGTACAGTCGACTGGCCGGTCGACTGGCCGACGTGCACAGTTTTGTGCACGTCCGGTCGACTGGTCGGTCGACTGGCCGCTTGGCCCAGTCGACTGTCCCAGTCGACTGGCCCAACCTGGCAGACAGCAAAAATAGGTCAGGTTGGAACGCATTTTTGAGGTCTAAAACGTTCGAATTTGGAAATAAGTATATAGGATGAAGTTGTAGATATTGAAGTCTAACTTTCTAATGCAACTTAAATCAAATCATATCAATTCAGAATTAAAAGTTATCAATAAAATACTAAAAGGTGTCAAACAGAACTGTAAACTGTTTTCAGAACAAGAACAGATTTCAACCAATATTTTGACAACTTTAAAATTAGAATCAGGAAATGGTTATTAAATAAATAGAAATTTAGATCTGAAGTTATCTTTGAGATGAAAGTTAAATCATGTTATTTGAATATAAAAATAAAAAGTTATGATAATAACTATAGAAGGGTGTCAGCCTTGAAATCCAAAACCGATTCAATCAAAAACCAAACATGTATTTTTATCAAACATGATTTTCCAAACATGAATAGAAATATCAAAATAAGTTTATCTTGAAGGTTAACGCATGTATGTATAGAAAGAAATCATCTACTATACATATATAATATGAAACTTGTTTTGATCAAACTATTCATGAAAACAAATATCAAAACATAAACTTGTGTGTTGTGCACTTGAGCATATCAACTAAACTAAGCTTTACTGTAATATCCCCCGTTTTCGGAATACGTACTTAGTTGCGTATTCAGCTTTTCGATCGTATTTTTCGATTTACTTCCGTATTTGACCGATTTAATTTCAAATATCATTTTCTAAAATATTAGATTTTATGAGAATTTCTGGAATTTTCTAGAATTTAAATGAATTTCTTCAAACCGGTGTCGACCAGTGCCGCTGATCGATTCCCGAATTTTTATCTTACAACCTGTTTAGAAATCTAAAGATTCTTTAGACATTTCTGCTTAGAATAATATTCCTTACTAAAATACTTTTTTTGAAGATTTTACGAACTTATGGATATCCCACCGGAGTCGGCAGAAGACTGATTCCAGTATTTTTATTTCACAAACAGTTAGGAATTTCTAGAAAGTCCTTTAGGCATTATTTCTTAGAATCATACTTCTCATCTAAATCTTTTTCTGAGAGTTTTTATGAATTTATGAAAATTCTTTCGGAGTCGGTAGGTAACTGATTCCGGGATTTTTAACTTAAAAACTATAAAGTATTTCTTCAAATGGATTTCACTATAGGTCTTCATATATTATTATTGATTTTTGGTAAAAAATTACGAGTCGTTTCGAGATACTTGAATTTCGGACGATTTCGGTATTTTCCGAAATGTTTTCCCGCATACTCGACTTTAACCCGGGAATCCGTGTTTTCAATATTTTAATTTTTCAAGTTAAAGAAAATCTCTTCTCTTTTTATAATTTCTTCTCCTTTTTCCTTTTCTTTTTCCTTCCTTCTTTTCCTTCCAAAATTCTCAAATATCTCTTCCAAAATATCTTTCCTCCAAAATATCCCCATTAATGCACCTCTCTCTCTCTCTTCCCCATGGCCGGCCAAGTGGCCAAGGAGAGTGACACCCATCCCATCTCCTATTTTGCAATTAAACCCCTCCCTTCTACATAATTACATCTCCTTTACAAAATCAAAACCTATATAAATCCTTTCCTTTACAATTCCTTTCTCTTTTCTTCACTTCAACAAATTCTCACCTTCACAAAATCCTTCTCCATCTCCAACTCAAACCCTAACTCCCAACAACACCAAGTCTTCATCTCCATCTCAAGCAACTACCACTTCGTTGGATTGGGATCGTCCGCAAGATCGTCGAGGATCACTTCGGCGCTTTTTCGTCAACCTCGAACTCTTCGGAACTCGTAAAATTTCAAATCGACCGTTCGAAGTGAGTATTTTACTCACCAAGACTCGTAAGTTCCTTGTATACTTGTGTTGACAAATCATGTCCCCTTAAGTCATCAAAATCATATTTTTAGCTATCAAAAATAACCACCACAAAATCTAATTTTTGACCTAACAACAGCATTTTTCAGAACTTCGGTCGACCGGCCCAAGGGGGGCAGTCGACCGATGTGCACAAACGTGCACAGTTTTGAGTAGGCGGTCGACCGGTTCACCACCATCGACCGTTAGAAAACTGGAGCTCACGGCCCTGTATCGGTCGACCGGCAGTCGACCGACAGGCACCGGTAGTTTATCTCCGGTCGACCGGCAGTCGACCGGAAGTCGACCGACCAAACCTGGAGCTCACGCATTTTTCCGGTCGACCGGCAGTCGACCGCAGTCGACCGTTAACCTGTTTTTGGTCAAAAATTGTTGTTTCTTTTATGAATTGGATTTTACCCTTGCTTCACATATGATATACTATTCTTGTTCATGCTCTATGATTTGTACTACATGACATGTTACTTGATGGACCTCATGACTTGTTACTTCTTGACTCGTTATATATATTCTCATTTTAGGACTTGTTAAATATGAAATATCTCCATCTCTTCATGCTATCACTTAAACACCAAGCATGATACACTCGCTATTTTATAAAATGGACCAACTTACACATGGACGGGGGAAATATGCGGATATCGGTATTGTTTCGTGTTTACAGTGGTATTAGGTTAATTGTACAATTATATTCCGGTCTGACCTGAGGGCCTCCAGGGACCGAGGGGAGTGCTTGCTCCCTATTCCTGAATACTGTCATGACTATGGCATACATAAGACCCTCCTGTTAGGCCTTGCGGCTGGTTCCCGTCATCAAGCACGGAAAACCCTGGACCGTGGTCCCGGGCATGTACGGGGCCCACTGTAAACATAGTTCGTCGATACAACCGCTGTTTCCAATAACAAACTTGCTTTACAAGGATATGGATCTATGTGTTCTGGGACGCTGGTCACATAGCTAGATATCACAGTAAGACAAGTAATAATAATTATAGACTTAATTTGTACATTCATTGCATTATGGCTTTACCTTATTATGTTTTCATCACTTGTTAGTCGATGCTATTTATTACTGTTCCATCTTCTTTATTCCTGTCCCTTAGCCACTTGGCTACAGTTGTTTACTATTATATGTCTTGATTCCTTGATTTGCATATTCAGATTCTGAGGCTTGGAACGAAGGAGCCATCCACAGAGGACCAGGCTTATTTCAGTGAGCAGGCTGACCAACACTCTAGTTCCCTCGTGCCAGACTCTTCCTTTTGGCTCACGAATCTTCATCCATTACGTGAGCATCTTGTGTACATGTTTGTATATTGTCTTTTGGACTTGGATATGATAAATAACACTTGTAAGTGTATTACTTTATCATAGTTTGTATACTTTGTACTTGTATCTTGTAAGTTGGCATATGAATACACCACGCTTTGTGTTGTACTCTGATTCCTTATTGTACTTTTATGCTTAGCGTATATACGTGGGGCTTCTTCTGACCTACATATATACGTCGCAGTGACGTCCCCGTATCCGTGAAATCGGGGCGTTACAGGTTGGTATCAGAGCTTAGGCTCTCACACTAAAAGTACAATCAAGTGGCAAATTCTAGTAATTTGCGAATGCCAACTACAATGTACAGAGTTATCAAGTCCTTCTTGATTCCGTCCTTGATTCATTTCCTTGTGTTCTACTCCTTCCATCCATTTGTTTCCAATTCCAGTTATCCTATTCCAATTCGGTATGGAGAGACGATCAGGTCGTAACAATATCGGGCAAGTACCGAATGGACCTTTAGGAGGAGAGAATCCGATGTCCTGAGAGTTATTCAGGCCATGATGGAGAACCAGCAGCAGCAGACTGAACTCCTCAGGCAGGAGTTAGCAGCCCCGAAGGAGCAGAGACGGGGAAACATTTCAGATTTTCCGGCTGCAACCAGCATTTTCACAGGAGGAGAGAAGCCATTGGATGCTGAGCAATGGCTGACGGACACCACTGATTTGCTGAATGCTGCCCGTGTCCCGAAGGTGAGAACCAAGTAGAGGTTGCTAAGATTCAGCTGAAAGACATAGCTCGAACTTGGTGGTTAGCCGAGGAGGCCCGCTTGGAGAAGCCTGTCACTTGGGACACGTTCTCCAAGAGTTT